>CM033427.1:92602294-92852294 GCA_019425775.1 Rafetus swinhoei
ACTTTGAAAATCTCCACTAAAGGTTTAGGTTTACTGGTGTTTGGTGTTAAAAAAATGAAGGAAATTGAAATGGTCCTCCTCCCATGCTCCAATTTTACTTCCAATTACATCAGGTGTGCAGCATACAAGGCATAGTATTTGATATTCCTTGAAAATATAATATATAGCCAAATATCTGACTATAGGAAACATGCGGAGCTCAGTTCTCATTTGTGCACAACTCCTGGCCCCTTTCTCCTCCCCCAAACACTGTTCGATGGAATCTAACAAAACTGGCAGTTGAATAAAAATTGGCCTTAAATTACTTGGTCAGGATCAAAGAGGTTTGGCAAAGGTGCGCATGGAAGAGATTACACTGTGCTGGTTTTGCTAAGCCTGGTTCAATGTAATGTTGTTTGCCTCACTATCTTGAACACCAAATTCACAAATTATGCTATAAAACCAAAACAAATTAAAATACTGACACTTGACAAAGACAGTTTCTGCACCTGATGATCTATAATACAGCAGTCTTCACTTGCCTGTGTTAGTTTCTCTACAGAAGATCCTGCTTTCATATGTTAGCACTTACAGCTCATGAAGTGAGGCTGAAAGTGAAATCAGCTTGAGATTGGCATATTGATCATGGCTGCAGCTCTCATGCTAAGGCATACGCTTTCTCCCTCTCTTTTTCTCTTTCTCTCTTTCTTTCAACATTTTCTGAGCTTTGCTTATTTCCAGCAGTTCTTTATACATGTGTATCTAAAGTAGCTTAAGAACCTCTTCTGGTAAAGTGGAAATCTGCACATAATCCTTCTGTATTCAATAAAAAGACAACCAAACAAAACAGCTCTTCACCCCCTCCCGTGGCATGTCCTCCCTTCCAATACAATGAAGCATTATATAAGCTCCTTTGAGGGCATGGGTGAAATGCAATTCCCAAACCAGGAAGCCTTCAATAATGCTCTCAGGAAGCTGTGCTAGTAAAACTTTGGCATCTAGTCATCTAATGGCTGATTTGAAAAATGCAACCTGAAGAAGGAAAAGAAAAACAAACAAGTCCTTTTGTAGGCACATTTTAAGATGTGGGAAATTATTTTTGGCATGAAAGGGAAGGAGAGATTAGCTAAATATGTTTTTCATGGGAAAAATAAAATAGGAAATTTGAGACAGGTAATGAAGAGGATTAATTTAAAGCACAGCAATATCTTTATGGATCTGTGCTTTGAAATGTCTTGCAATCATCCTTGAAAACAATGGAATGTTATAATGAGATGGTGCTATCAGAAATGTAATAAATGTGGCATAGTTGGGGCTTAATTCAAGGAATGAGCACTCTGTTTTGATCCAGAAAAGCACTTAAGTACGTGTTTAATTTTAAGCAGGTGAATAATCACATTTGTTTCCACGGGACTACAGAGGGCCAAGCACCTTGTAGAATTGAGTCTTTGGTTCATACGCTGAGTTTTCATTCCTGGGAAATGGACTCAAATTCTGGGATAAGTCAGAAATGAAAATGGACTTGGTCTAGTTACGAACCATCACACAACCATCATTCTTTCAGGAGGCACTTGCATTTTGAATACCGTGGTAAGTCAGGAATAATATCTTTCCTCTTCAACTCCAATGGAGATGTCAGTAACACTCCAGACCACTGCTGGTTGAATGATATGTTGTGAATAATAATATTCAAGGATTAGGGCATGGGCAGTGGGTGAACCTAAATCTGGGGGAGGCAAGACCCCAACCCCGCTCCTACTGCCCAAGGCCACACTCCTGCTTCCAGGGTCCTGTGGGAGAAGGAGTGGCACATGGCCCCAGCCTTCCTTGGCCCCAGTGGGGAAGAGGGGAGGGCAGACAGCGCACAGCCCCCAGTGGGAGCCCAGGGGGTAGAGTGGGTAGTGCACAGTCCCAGCCTTCCCTGGAGCATGGGGATGGCGATCTCCCTGTCTCACTGGGAACAGCACAGGCTGTTCCCCCGGTCCCAGCCTCCCCAGGGCCAGGAAGCATGATCCCCATTCTTCCCATACCAGTCTGGTTGGGGCCGAAGCCCACACAGGGGGAGAGGTGCTGAAGAGGAGTGGAGGTTGGGGGTGGAGTGTGGATGAGGGCCGGGCAGGCAGTTTGGGAAAACATTGCCTTCCCCTGCCGCTTCTACCCACTGCCCATGGAGTAGGGCTTTTTTTATTGAACAATTATTAGTGAACAATTTATCTTGCTATTTGACCAGTTGTCCCCTCATCTCTCAATAGTTCACTCATTGAAGCATTGAGATGAAGATTGAAACTTTTATTCCCTGGGTGGGAAAGCAGAAAATGGATGAAGGCTTCTGAGATTCAGCTTTTTTAATAACAAGGGAAAGCCAAAAGTGTCACTGCAATAGGCTAAATGCTGTTGAAAGCCCAAACTTACAGCCACATTTCAGCAGCAGTACTTCTGGGAATGAAGGCATTTTAGACGGTAGCAGCCATCAGTTAAAAGACAGGCCAGCCAATTAAACTGCTATTAGTCCTGTGTTCTGAGGCATCCAAACTGTTCTGAAGCAATACATCCATTTGAAACAAAGTTGAGTAAATGTATTGTTCATGATGGGAAGGACTCGCATCATCAGCTCGATCAGAGGTCGTGGAAACAAGCGCTGTCTGGTACAGGCTTCTGCAGGCTGCTTTTGTCAGCACATGTCATTTCTGACCAACCATGCTGACAAAACCTGAGCCTCTCCTGAGAGAGTGCTGATTGTGTGGTGATTTGTAACTAGAGTAAGTCCATTTTTGTTCATGATTTAACCCAGAATTGTAATCCATTTTCTGGAGATGAAAATTCAGGGTGCAAACCAAGTGCTCAATTTTACAAGGTGCTTAGTACTCTGGCCCCATTTCAGTAAAGTCCTTAGGCTGGGAAGGAAAGAGAGCATGGGCAATGTAGTTGTGAAGAATATGAGGCCTAGTTACTGAGCTGGCCTGGAAGTATGATGCTGTGCTGTTGAAGGAAGGGATGAATGCATCTTGTTGGAGGGACAGTGCTGTGCTTTTTTAGGCTGTCGTGCAGTGGTTACCACCAACCAGTAGATCAGGATCTACCAGTAGTTCTTGGAGCCTCTGACAGGTGATCCTGACTGGTTTGGCCAGGAAGCTATCAAGCAATGGCACTTCAGTTGCCCCTCCACCCGCTGTCATGCCGCTCCTGCCCTCTGCCTTGGAACTGTCCCCCCCAGGAGCCTCCTGCTTGCTGTGCAGGGTGTGGGAGAGAAAAGGGGGATGCTGATGTCAGGGGGTACCTCCTCCCCCACTACTGTACCTTGTTTCCACACAGGGGGAAAGGGACGGAGGGAGCTTGGCAATGCAAATCTCCGTCACTCTCACATATTGTATGTGTCTCTGTCATTCTCACAAACACCAATTGTCCTTCACTCTCATCTCCTGACCCAACACATACGTGGGGGATTGTTGTTACTTCTTTTACTGCTTGCAAAGTGGATTATTTGTGGTTTTTGACTGGTCTGTGCATTTCATAATTTTCATGTCTCTCATGCTTAAATTTAATTCTTTGATTAGTGAGTTCTAAAATGCCTAACATGTTGTTCCTGGAATAATTATTCCTGTGGTAATTGCTGCTCCTGGAAGTGGTTGGCATGTCCCTGCAGCCCCTAAGAAAGGCAGAGCAGGCGGTCTCCACATGCTGTCCTTTCCTGCAGACACCGCTCCTGCAGCTCCCATTGATCAATAATGGGGAACCGTGGCCAGTAGAAGCTGTTGGCTCAGTGCCTGTACATGAGGGGCAGCACATGGCACCATGGAGCCACTGCTGTACATGCCAGCTGCTTTCAGGAGTGGTACAGGGCCAGGGCAGAAGTAAGCCTGCCTTAACCCCACTGCTACAACATCCAGAAGTCGTCTCAGTTAAGTGGTGCCCAGCCAGAGCCTGCTTCCTGTCCCAGTCCTAAACTCACTCTTGCCCAAGACATGAGTTGCCCTGCACCCAAACTCCTTCCCAGAGCTTGCACCCTGGACTCCCTCCTAAATCCCAATTGCACACCCTGGGCTAAGCCTAGAGCCCCTCCCACACTCCAAACCCCTTAACCCAAGACCAGAGCCTGCATTCCTACCCCAGACTGGTGAAAGTGAATGAGGTTTGGGGAGGAAGGGAGATGGAGTGAGCAAGGTGAGGCCTCGGAGAAGGGATGGAGGAGGGGCGGAGCTGCAGAGAAGGAGCGTGAAGGAAGCCGGGCAAGGGTATTTGGGTTTGAGGTACATTTTACATTGCACTTAAATTGAAAAAGTGTTTAAAAAGATTAGAGACCACTGCTATAGTGATTAGGTTGTGGGGTGGGGGTGGGTGGTGAATCTTCAACTGTAGAATCTGTTTCACTTTTCTGCTCCACTGTTCCATCTTGTTCTGTTTGCTCCACAGCAGCTTTAAGTTCCCTCCTGCAGCTTGTGACCTATGAGCTGGTCTTTTCAAAGCATAGTGCAGAACAACCAATATTAAACATTCAGCCAGGAGAGGATTTGGTGCAATGCATGCTCTGTATGCTTTTGACATCTGGCCAAGTCACACGGATATTTCTGTGTCATTGAATGTTGGTTGAGTCTGTCCATTAGGAAGTTCCCCTTTTGTGAGATTTCAGGAAGAGAAAATGTCCAGCTGCTTGATGCAGGGGTGTATGGCAATGCTGAAGCAAAGAGAACATTGGGACCAGATGTCTGAAAAAAGGCATGAAGAGGGTAACCCATTCCTGTTTGGAGGTAGACCATTCAGAAGGCAGAGAAGTTGTTCACTTGCTTTGATGCCATTGCACTATAGCAAGAAACAAATGTGGGGAGAAGAATCAAGGGAAGGAAGTTCTGATTTTCTTCTCTTCCTCATTTTACCCTTTCTCAAGAGCATACCTCTTGGGAACTTTAACTATAATACAATGGAAAAAATGATGAAAATTTGTATAATTTGTTTCATTAAAATGTATAATTTAAACAATGGGATAAGAGAGGCCAATACCTGAACTGATATTCTTGTACTGCATCATATTTCACACAGGGCTTTCGGCCAAAGGAGACAACGGATTGGTTTAAACTGTAATGCCTTTCCTGTAAGAACGGTTTTTGAAGACAGCCCCAGAGAATGAAAAAAAGTTGATATTTTACCTTTCCGTATGCCAAGAAAATGCAAGGTAAGATGAATGTTTATTTTAATCACCTGAAAGCAAATACCCAAACTTGTCGGGTTTTTTATGAAACTTTAAAAACTATATGACCTTTTATGAAAACTATATGACCAAAGCCTTTTATGAAAACTATATGACCAAAGCCTCAGATGTGTTCCAAATACTCCAAGACTGCTTTAACTTGGGGTAGCTTGAAAGGCTTCCTGGAATTTGTTATGCTGGCCCACAATGTCTCAAGTGCAGTCCTCCTCTTCCTTTCCAGGGCGTGCTCTCAGTCCCATGTCAGGTGGGGTAGAAATAGTTAACTTAGAGCCAGTGACACCCCTTGTGAGGGGAGTCTCCAGGTGGTTCTTTTTGCTGGTGCACAGAGGATAGCACAAGGAAAAAGTTCTGGCCACTCACGCTCACACACAAAGTTGCATTTACTCCTAGTTTAACTTACCTTGGTGTCAATCCAGAGTAAGTATGGTGAAGCTAGTGGTCTTACCATGGATTCTCTGGGTTCACTTGAGTTATCCTGCATTGGCACCAGAATAAATGAAACTAAAGATTAATGCAGTAGCCTGCTATTTCACTTCTATACATTTAATATACACAATAGAGGGAACTGGTGATATTATGCAGAACTGACCCTGGTGTTTTCTGCTTCTCTGTCAAACAAGGATACTGGGACAGATATGCTGAAAGGAGGATTCTGAGGGATACAAGTTCTAAAAAAGGCATAATAAAGAAGGTGGTTGGTTGTCAGTCCATGGATGTTATCACTATACAAATTATTCTGAAACTAATTATAACCATTTATGTAATCTTTTATATTTAGTATGGTTCACACGACTGGAGTATGTACCTTGGCTCTCCAGGAGGAAAATGGCTTGTGTTTATTTGTTACTGAAACTAGATAGCAAACAGTAATAAAATTGAGAATAAAATGCAAGCGCATTCTTACCCTAAATTGCTGACAGTCCATCTCCGCAGAAGGGGATTGGCTAGCAAACTGCACAGTCAGTCCCACTTTTGCCACCTTACAGAATGATGTCAAAGCATGCCTGCCCCTGGAGGCTTAGAGGGTCCATGTACTGTAGTTTGGGGCCACCTGCTGCATTTCTGAGCCAGTTCATTTCTACGCAGTGCCCACTGGAGCAGAGAAGATTAACTTTCTGAAAATGAAAAAGGACAGATAGAAGAAGAACTGCTTATCAAATATGCACATTTCAGATGGAACTTCACACTCAGTAGAAAGATGTTAGATTGCTGTTAGCTCTCTGGAGCGCTCCTGACAATGTGTTATCAGGTCATGTTTGCATGACAGTGGCAGCCCATGCAGGAAACATTAAGTCATATGACTTCTAAGACGGAATCAATCAAGTGAGCAGTATAGCTCCTGAAAACTAATTTCACCTTCATAAGGTCTGGTTATCTCTGTGGCAGACATGAGGTTTGTCAGCCCCATTTCAGTCTGACCAGGTTCAGCACTGCATCAAGAATTTTAATGAACCGATACTGTAATATGTATGAAAGATGACACTGAGATGAATTCATGAAAAGCCAAGTCCCCATGAAATATGAACAATTACTGCAAGCTTCATCCCCCACTTAGCTCACATAAAATGTTCATTTAAAAGGCCTTTGTCTTGTTGTTAATCATTTACAAGTTTGTGTATGGCTGTTCATCATCTGTGGGCAGTTTTAAAGCTGAAAATGAGACACAGCTACTCAGTGCTCAGTATTTTTTGTGAATCAGGGTACCAAGGGCACCTTGTTAAATGCAAAGTGATATTAGTGATACTGTTAAGTTTCTCCAGACTCCTCGTCAGATCATTATCAGCTTGTGTCCATGTGTATGCTGAAAACACACCTGCCTTGGGCTGCATGGACCTGCCATACGGTGAATTGTGGTGTCTGCTGTAATCTTTATAGCTTTGGAATAACTGGACACAGCCACTACTGCCTGCTCTGTCTGCTCTGGTCCAGGCTATCTATATGGTGGGGAAGAAATCTCTCTGAGTTAGGGATTAGGTTTCAAGACAGCAGTAAGATGCTATTAACTCTTTAGTGTGTCTGACTAAACTACAGACACTTGCTGGCAAAAGGCACTATGTGTGGAAGTCATTGTTCAGCACTTTTTCCCCCCAGAGATTTGTAGCTTGTGGAAAAGACAAGGGGGAAAAAAGAGCAGCCCCCAACCTCAAGAGGGTGTGGTGAAAGTGCTAAAACATTTCCTTATTAGCAGGCCAGCCATATCATTTCAGATTTGAGGGTTCCTGAATTCCTGGACAAGCCCCCTACCTGACTTCCTGTAGTCAAATTGTATTTCTGGTCACTCAGGTATTTTAATTGTGTGTATTCTCCATAAGCTCAGCTTCACGAAGATTGCTGTAATATCTTTATCTTCGATAACACTTATTAAATAGAAACATAGTGTGACATGTCTCTGCATGTTTGTGAATATTAAGCTTTATTTAAAAGACTGTGCCATAGCCTGACAGTTATCCTTTCTAGCACAAAGCGAAAGAAGCCACCTATGATGTGATGAAGATCTCATCTATTCTTTTTCTGAGCGTGATCTCAGGGGTGATTGGGAAATGTGCCCTTCTACTTCCATTTTTCTGCATGACAAGACACCCTAAAGAAGGGTTTATAAACCCTTGCACCTTCTAATGGAATTTGTTATAACTAAGGATGTACCAAAAATAATATCTAAAATGTCCAGAATGCTTTCCTATCAAGTGAACGGGACATTTTTTAAATCCGGTATCTTTTTGCTGTTCAACATATCACATGTATTAAGCACTTCTCCTTTAAAGCTAATTTTTTCATGAATGGCTTATTTATTTTAACCCATAGCTTGGTGCACATGTAACTGGCAATTTTGTACATATGTTGTGAAATTAAAGGCTATTATATTTACTATTGTAATAGTTAAAATCTATTCCCTAATAGGAATTATGGTATGATACGGGTAATTTGGAGGATGTAGGAGGACACTGTCTGTTTCAATTTTAAATAACTTTCTTAACAAATAAGCCAGTCTCAGTCATAAATCCCATGCCCTAAGATTCTGTACAACACCATGGATTGTGTGTACTGGATTCTTCTAAAGCTGACACACACACAAAAACAAGGAAAACAAAATGTGACCCACATGCTCATCCTAAGCTCCTTTCTACCAGTTCTCACTTAAGAAGCCAAAGCTGTGCCCCATGTGAATGAGGTTTATAGGCTGGCGTTTTGTAATTAACTTAATTAATTCCTTGGGTTATGTATAATGGAGAGATAAGTCTGCATATCTGATTGTGATTGCTTTGCTTTACAGGTGGCATTCAAACCCTTTCCGTGCAGGTAGGAATACACTCCCAAAAGAGAAAGTGATAGTTCATAGGTCCTTTTGCTTTTCACCTTCAGAAGACTAGGCTTATTGTTGATTTTTATCCCCCAAGAAGGGCACAGAATCAACTTGACCTTTCCAGATCTCTAGGGAGGGTTATGTAAAACGCATTATTAGCTTCTCCTTAAAGTGGCAAACACACATTTTCATTACAATTGCAGCCATCAATATTAAACATGAAGAAGGCTGTTATCCTGTTTGATTAGGGTTTCTTTTTTTCTACTGTCTCCTTTAAAAATCCTTCAAGTGCTCTTACAACATAATGACTGGGAACTGGGTCTGATGCAACACATGCAGTGACTGCAACCCAAAATAAAGTTATCAGTGAATGTGAAAAATAAATATTTGTATAATGAAAAATGACCTTTTAAAGGAATTTTATGGAAAAATGGAGAAAAGTTAGACTTTTCACAAGGACTCTGAGTGTAGCTGTAACTAAGAACCTTCCTCTTCCCCCTTTATCTAATCACCATGAATTTTATTTCTCATTGGGAAGGTGGGAAGATTTTCTTTTGTTTTGTTTGTTGATTAGTAAGAGGTGAGTACTACAAATTAAATTAAATTAAACTCAACAAGTTAAATCCATCCCTGGTGTAAAAACGTTGACATCTATGGAATTGCACCAGAGTTGAATTTAGCTCTGTGCTTCTTGGTAAATCAGGGGAAGCATTAAAATATATCTCCTACAGGCTTTTGATCATCTGTTCTGCCTAATTAATTTTCAGTATTGGAAATCAGTCAGCTCCACTAACCACCCGTATTCTCATTATTGTAGATGGCTGGAAATTAGCAACTGCAGAAAGTCACTGAACATGAAATTCCAGCCACAGATGTGCTTAGGTATTCATGGGTATGAACTGAGCAATAATATGTCACCTCTTACATCTTTAGGGCCTGTTCTTGCCACATATTCTTGGGCTACATGCAGAAGTTCAACTGCATGCAACACATTGCTTAGTATCCTTATTATTCAACTGGGGCAAGAGGTGTATAGACCAAACTTGCTAGTAATACTCACTGGTATTTACTTGCTAGTAAAATTTTCCAGTTGAATTAGTTGGCTCTTCTAAGGTGGGTAACATGAGCATGATTTGGCCCTCAGATTTTGCTTAACTATTATCCTTTTCAAAGCATTGAATTAAATGATGGCAGACTATCTTCCCTTTTTTGAGTCATGTCCTTTACTTGTTTTGAACTTGTATTTATGTGTTAGTATTGTCTGCCCACTTTCAGATATCATCAGCCGCCACTGGAATTGTACCACTTAAACCTCCTGCAAAGTGGGTTCACTAAAAGGAAAACTTGTTACAGTAATATATGTAGTGCAACAACAGACTTTGTTGTTTGGATGCCTTTTTTCTTCAGACATACGCTACAACTTGTTTAATCTTTTTCCAGACTCCAAATAGCTTCCAAAATATAATGCAGTTGATTCACAGGAGAGTACAAACAAAAGTACAAAAACATTTTTTCCAAAAGTATTCATTGTCTTTTTTTCATTAGCTGCTCTTGGCTTTACCATAAAATATGCTTGCTTGTTTTGGCATTCTAAATGTTATATGTACATCCCTGAGTTAACTTCATTACCTTCAATGTAAGATGCATCAGAAATGAATTTGGCCCAGAATGTCTTCTGTTTCCAGGGCACCGAATTAATTTACTGAATAGAAAAAAAAATGCAAATAACCTGCATGTTATTTGCGTTAATTCACATATGTCACTCCCAAAGAGAGATGATATTATGACTCATAACTAAAAGAGGAGGGCAGGGAAGAACACTGAGTTCTTTGTTGATTTAAGTGGACATGCAATGGTGCTATGAGTTAATAAAGTGCCTTATTGTGAGGTAATAATGCAGTAATTACAAGATGACTTTACTAGAAGTTATTATAGATTTACAATTTTTTCTATCACAATGTGTATTATCCTCATAGTTGTACATGCTAGATAAACTACAGAAAGCCATATTTCTGTAGTGGTTCATAGGAATACACTGGTTTTTTTTTTAAACCAATGTGCTGTTTTCATTACTTAAAAAATATCCTTTTAAAAATTGAATACTTTAAGCCAAATTTGTACAACATGAATAGGTTTTAATAATGGAGTGTAAAGCTGAGATACTTCAGGCCATTTTATGTTAAGTAACCTTAATTTTGAATGTTTAAGTTACCTGCTTGTCAGGCCTGAGAGCTCCTTGCATCATAGAAGAAATTGGATTGGGGGAAGATCTGGAATATATCCATTCTGACAGGGAAGGAAGAAATTGGTAGGAGATGGATAAGTTCATGGAAGCAACACACACTCATTTTCATGGGCCAGAGCAAGGGCATTCAGGATGAGGGGGGAGCCACCATCAAGATTCAGGAAAAGTCAGAGCCAAGGATCAGGAGCCTGGAGTCAGGAACTGAGGAAGAATGGGAGCAAGGCAGGCACTGGAGGGATCACTACTGTATGTGTGTAAGTGTTGAGCAGCCATTGGGCAAGTCCTGCTGCTGGCCTGGAGAGCAGTCCAGATAAAGCTGCTTATCCAATCAGGTGATCTAGCCAATTAGGGATTCCAGCAGCAGTTAGCTAGGTGATCCCATGCCAAGCTGCAAGCCGTCATTCCGGACTCTCATAACTTGTGCTATGGAACAATTTGACAGCTTGAGGGGAGGAAAACTTGCTTCATGTGATCAGCCAGAGGTGAATTAGCAGTTGCTGGGGTATTGAGAGAATGCAGGAAAGAAACTATAATGGCAGCCAAGGATGAAAGGGTGTGTGAAAACTTAACGAGACATTGAGCCGACGGGAGAGAGATTATCTAGAACAATGGTGAGGGGTCACACACCTGTGCCCCCCAAAATGCCCAATACATGGAACCAAACAGTGTTTTGAACCCAGCTCTTTTTGGAACTGTATGATAGCTAGAGGCTCTGCTTCTCTTTATAGTGAAATTGCTTTCCATTTGAGACTTCTGGTTTGATACCAAGACATGAATCATGCAGTCTTAGAGGAGCACTGTCATTTTTCACTGTGGTCTAATTTAAGTTCTCTATCAAATACCATTACAGCAGTGACTCTTAACATTTTGCCTGATTTATGTCATTAATGAGGAAAGCTAGAGAAGGTTGGGCTGTTTCCAACAAAGGAAAATCAGAAAAAACCCTAAAACTACATGTAACTGAGCGGAATCATTAAAGCAATGTAGGGACTTGGTCAAATGATCGCTTTGGATACATCAACAGAGCAATTAAATACCTGCTGCTGGCCAAGGTTCTCTGGTTCAGGCTTGCAAGCGTGAGGATCCTAGAGCCAGGACTCTAGCCTGAGCCTGAACATCTACACAGCATGTTTTAGTGCTGAAGCCCAAGCCCCATGAGCCAAAGTCAGCTGACCTGAACTAGCCATGACTGTGGTATGGGTCTCTTTATTCCAGTGTATATACACCCTTTCACTCTTTGTTTGGGCAAACACAAATGAGAGAGCTATATATAAAAACATAAAATCTGAGTATGTAACATGACTCTTCCACAGACAAATGGTTTGTTCTTGAAAGAGAATACAGTTTGAACATCTCTGGTCTGGCTACATCCATGGAGCATGAATGTTGTGGGACCAGAGAGCCCCAGCTGCAGGGGTTGTCTGTGGCTAGCAGCCCACGGGGCTGGCAGCTGTGGGCATGGAACCCAACCGGCTAGCAAGTGAGGCCAAGAGCTGGGAGCAAGAGCCCTGCTGGTCAGGCAGCAGGAGTGAGGCCAGCCCAGAGAAAAGCCCACTGGGCAGGGGCAGGGGGCCCTGCCAGCCAGGGCTGTGAGGGCATAGAGCCCTGCTACAGCTGGAGTGCAGCCACTGCAGAGAGCAGCCCCACTGGCGGGGGGTGTGAAACCCCACTGGACAGAGCGGGGCCAGTAGCTGGGGCAGGAAGTGCTGCCAGCTGGGAGCGCAGAGCCCTGCTGCAGTCGGAGTGAGGGCGGCCAGAGAGAAAGCCAGCTGGGGTACAGAGCCCAGCCAACTGGATCTGGGCAGCAGCCCAGAGAAGAGCCTGGCCAGGGGCAGGGCGTCTTGCCAGCCAGAGTGGGACTGGAAGCACATAGAGGAGTCCCCTCAGGAGCAGCAGATCCCAGCTGGCATGCTGGAGATCGCTCAGTGGCCGAGGCTGTGGCCAGGAGGAGAGCACCAGGAGAGCCTCCCTTCCCCTGGTTCAGCAAATTCTCTAGTTTGGGCCTTGGGTCCCGAGAGTGCTGGACCAGGGAGGTCCAACCTCTACCAAGAATGCACACAGTGGAAATTAAAAAAAAAAAATCATTTGGCTAGATTGTGTTCTTAGGACAGTGCCTATAATAAGCTGCTCTGCCACAGACAGAAGAATTCCAGGGAAATAATGTGGCTCTAGGGATGTTAAATTGCGTTCAATCAACTAATTGACTAGTTGATGGAATTTCCATCGACTAGTCGATAAAGGGGGAAACTGCAGAGCTACAGCGGGACTTGCTCTCAGCCCCGAGAGCTAACCCTGCTACAGCTCTGCCTTTTAAATGTAATAAGAGTTGCCAGGCTCTTAATACATTTAAAAGGTTGAAGTGCAGCAGGGGATCCACTGTGCTTCTGCTTTGTAAACATATTAAGAGCCCGGCAGCTCTTAAAAAGCCGAAGCGCAGCAGGAGGGGCCAGGCATGAACTGGGAATCAGCTGATTCCGGACTCATGCATCCCCTGCCCCCTGCGGAGATGGTGCTGGGGGATCTGGCTTTTAAGCTGGCTCCTCCCAGTACCAACTCCTGCTCCCCCACCTTGCTGCCTCTGATAGAGGCAGTTAAGGGGGGGACTGACTAGTTGAGTCACTACTCGACTATCTGATAAGCTTATGCTCATCAGGTAGTCGACTAGTCACTTACATCCCTCCGTGGCTCAGAGAGAAAATTCTCACCCTCATGTTTCTCCTCCCACCTATTTAGCTCCAGATGATAGTAATTTGCTGCTGGACTATTGCAGCAGTAATCTACTCTATCTAAGCCTCCCACTCACACATGCATGTTCATTCCCTATCCATACTTGTCTACTTGTTCTGTTTGAGCTGAGTGCCCACTTACTCTACTTCTCAGAAATGTGGCTGACGGGGTGGATAGTGTTTCTTGCTATTTTACACTCCCCTGTGGAGTTCCATAGTCTATTTCACTGTTTGAAATAAAAAGAGAGAAGTTTAATTGTAGAGGGAATGTAAGAGCCTAAAAGAGAGGACACAAACAATTTTGTGTCTTCTTGTGTTCTGTGGATGATTTGCCCTCAGGATTATGCTTTCACATTCTTTTGTAAAATGTGAAGGAAAGCTTCCAGACCTTATTTGCAAATGACCCCCCAGAAATTCAGATGATCTGAACTACACAACTTCATCACAGTATGACATGTAGCTGCTACTTTGTGACACATTGTGCTTATGACTGCATTGAACCTGACAGAACATGAGACCGACTGCTGCAACAAGGTGCAAAAGATACGTGCACTTTGGATATTCAGCAAATACTGATTCCCATTTGCTTTTTTTTTTTAAGCTGAAGTGCGAGGGTTCCTAAAATGAGCTTGTCAGCATTCACTCTAAAGTATATTTGATTCAGGAGAAACCTTCTAGCAGACAATATTAACTCTAATTTTCTCAGTCATTTCTAAACTATGATTTTCTATTCCCAATAAAGATTTTTTGGGAGTGAGTTTCCAAATGAGAAGTTTTCTAAAGAAAGTGCTTTACATATGAAGATGCTGTTGGGGGAATTCTTGTTTTTCATACCATGGGTGGATTTTCCCTCCTTTGCCCCTTTATCTTTCAGCAGTAATTCTGTGACATGATACATTTGCTGTCAGCTCAGCTAACTATGTCCATGCATTCCTTTACACCTTGCAAAACTGTAAATGTAATCCAATGCCAGACTGTCAGAGGGAGCCTGGATGTGGGATGCTACAAATCAGAGGTGTGGTAGCTGAGATGAGTGTGTGCAGCAGATAACTGTACTTGATTAGCTAGATTTAAATAGTGTTGGACGAATTTGCCAGGTGAAAATAAAAATTGTCAGTTCAGTTTAATTTCATGGTGAATCAAACAAGGAAATTAGATTCTGCTACTCTGTTAGTTTGACATCTACAGCAAGTGACAATTAGAGATGATGAGAGAACTTACATTTATTCCAAAACTCTTGATTTTCTGATAGGCATAGAACTTTTATTTACCCTTGTGCTGAAGAAGAATCTAACATAACAGCATAATTATGAGATTGCTAACTAATGTATTCTAGTGTTCTTTGGTATGGGTATAGTACTGTGGGATGGTATGAGGGTGATTTAGTTCTTGTTCATGGTATTATGCAGTCAGATTTAAAGATACATTGGCAAGCCCTGAGTTATAAATTCCACTGAAAGTATACATTCTATTCTCAGGATAAGGCCCTCAAGCTATAGGGCATGTGGATGGAATGTAGATAGTAACAAGGGAGCTAACATCTCCATGAACGAACAAGATTATTGTGTAACCAACAAAGGCTGAGGGCAATGTGGAACAAAAGTGCACCCAGCTCCTTTTACTGAAGCCCACCATTCAACTTGGTACTAACTTTCTTCATCAGTCTTGGAAGAAAGGATTAAACAGTGAATAAAAAACACAAGCATCTTTTTAAATGTACTCAGGCCAAATTCAAATTAACTGAACTTCTCACCCACACGAGGGTTCAAAGAGCGTGCAAAATCAAGCAAGCCTGAGGTGTGAAATGATTATATATGAAGTTGCATTAACTTCCATTTTATTCAGCAAGGTATGTAGCATGGAAGATTCTGCTTCACAAGCAATGCAAAAATAGCCCAAGGAAATTATTTCCCACCTTACTTTTCTACTTCAGATAGGTATACATTGTGTGTCTGGCAGCTGTGAGACGATCATCAAACACAAACATTGGAATATAGAAGGCAGAAAAGTTCATTATGACACTGTCTAAAGGGAAAACACACCTCAGCATTGTACACAACTTTACCTATGTTATAGGACATTGAAAAATCATCAGCGTATCTGTGCCTCAACTGCTCATCTGTAGCATGGGTATACTTCATTTCTTCTCACCCTTTGTCTTACTTATTTAGACTTCAAGTTCTTTGGGAGATGAACTGTTTCTTACTACATTGTAGTTTTCAATATAGTATGCAATATAGGTTAGTATCACTCTAAACAGTTTGTGAGCCCTCTAGTGGCTTTCACTGTCTTTGGTGTTTCAGAAGTCACTGAAATCCTATCACAGTAACAGTTTGCAGGTATAGCTTGGCCTTGCATGTTGAATAGAGTGAATAAACACAATTATTTGGTCCCTGCTGTGCCCATGCAGTTCTCTCCTATTGTATGTGTGCGCCTTTTTCTCCTGCTACAACATATATATTTGTACAGCACCCGAGGGGGCCCCAGAACCTATTAATACCTTATATTGCCCTGCATTGGGGCAAATACCCTGCACTAGCAGTAAAAAAGGTTAATGGAAGCAAGACAATTCAATTAAGACACCTGGTTGCACCTAGAGGGTGGACCAGACCCAAAAGAAGAGAACATCCACCTGAGGGAGGAGCTGGATGGTGAGCATAAAGGGAGGGAAGCCCAGATAAGAGAGAGGCTGTGGAAGGAGAAAAAACAGATCACAGAATTCTTGCTTGCTCGTGAGGTAGTGAAGAAGGGGCATAGCAAGAGACTGCTCTGTAGTGAGCCCAGGTAGAAGCTGGAGGGAGCCTGAAGAAAGGCTATTGTAGAAAAATCCAGAGAGAGAACAGTGAGGGCTCTGATGATCTCATCCTGGCTACGCATCAGAGGGTCCCTGGATTGTTACCAAGTGGTGTGAAAGAGCCTGGATTCCCCTACATGTCCACTAGGGAAGTGGAGTGGAGACACTCTAACACAATGAGGAGAAGGACTTTGGAATTGGGCCTCAAGGGAGAAAGGCCTGGGAGAATTGCTTTGCAGAAGCATTGGAGGGACAATTCTACAGTGCCCAGCAAAGGATTTGAATAGTTTGTGGAGGAGTGATCCTGGGGCAAAGAGATAACTTTGAGATTAGACTGTTGGAGTCTTTGTTTACCCTGGAAGGGATGAAACTAAATGTAACCTTGCCACAGGGCTAGTCATGAGCAGAGGTGGATTATCATGTGACCAGAGCAACCATCAGCTGGGAGTGTTTGGGCAAGAGATCCTGTTATACCATGAGAGAGCATGCCCTTAGTGAATGCACTTTTCTATAAGCCCCCATCTTTATCAGTTTCTAAACACAGAATACTCGTTAACTTGTTCACAACACCTGTTTGAAGTGTTACACTCCCCATGCACAGATGGGAAATGGAGGTACAGAGGGATTAAATGTCTTGTCTGGTCACACAGGGAGTCTTTGGGAGAACTAGGAACTAGTCTAGATCTCTTGAGTCCCCTTCCTCTGACTCAGCCACAACCCAACCTTTGCAACAGGTTCTGTGGCTGTATAGCTAAGGATTTGGAAATTTGAGTGCACTAAAGAATTAGCTTGAGCTTTCATTCATCCACCAACCTGGACCACATCTCAATCCCCCCACTCCCCTGAGTATCTAATGAGATACATTAGTCCTGATTCCATGCTTCACCTGGCTTCCTTGCGGTCTTGATACAGTTTTGTGAAATCCTTCCTGGCTGGTCTCTGAGGGAGAAGAGATGTGCTTCTTTGCAACCAGGTATTGTCAAACATTCTCTTTGTAAGTGTCTGAAAAGTGGGAGTCAAAACTATAACATGAAATATGCTTTTATTTGTTTGATTACATTGTGCCGTTTCTGTAAGAGTTTAAAACCAAGGAAGGGAGCTGTAAAACTTAGGATGGTGGCTTCTGTTTCTCCTCCACCAAGTTATTAACTGCCTCCAGTCCCATTGTGGTTGACAGCAGCATATGGATGCCTGAAAGCAGATGATTGCTATTTCAAGATTTCATGACAGGACAGTCTTCAGCTGCAACAAACTTTATTTACAACCAACCCACTTAAATTCTTCCCAAGAATTCACAACTCAGGGAGATGCCAAAGGAATAAAAGCAGCAAGGTAAATGTCTGGAGTTTGGAAGTGTTATGTTTCTGTTAAGTTAGGCCTGTGCATGCTTAGCTTAACAAGCAGTTTGTGGGTGGGAGATGGGGAGATGAGACGGGTGGTATCTAGACTCAGAATGAGGTTGGGCTATACTGCTAAGTGCCCCACAGAAGGGTTTCCTTAAAGGTTTTTAGTCCATGAGATATGCTGGCCTTGTGCTACATGCACTACATTAGGATAGTATAAAGCAGGAAGGGAAAAACAGGTTTAGAGAGAGTAAGAACCATTCCACACCTTTGGTAGAAATGTGCCAAATCTATCAGCTTTGTTTTACAAGAGTTTGTGTAAACATTGGGCTGCATTCTCCACTGGTGTTGTTGCTTTACTGAAATCAATGGAGTTCTGCCAGCAGAACACTTGGTACTTTTTTTTTTTTTTCATTTAAAAAAAAATGGGGTTGATACTTCCTGGGTTTCTTGTTGAGTTCTGGATGCTAGCAGTAAACCCAAATTATTTAAGGAAGCTCATCCATCAGGAAACCTGTTTAACAATTTAAGATATACATGTAGATTTGTGGTTCCTGATAGTTTCCAGGATGTAAGTAAAAAAACCCAAACTATTAAATCGAGCTTTTATTCCAGTATTTCTAATACAGCTGAAATTAGAGAGGAAAGGAAATCGTTCTTAAAAGCATATTATTGTTTGATATTTTTTTTTTTTGGCCTAATATAAAAATGTGCTTGGTTTGGAGAACTCCAGATATGTTTTGCTTCAGCCAATTTGATCCTCATTTCTTCATAATTATTATAAAAACCCTTCCCACTTCATAGGTATTTTAGTACAAAGTCAGTTGGATCTGATATTGGAGTCTTGAAAGATCTGGGGAAAAGGAAATTCACTAGCAGAGTTGTGAGAAACTAAAGTGGTTTCATTTCATAAGGTTTCATGTTGTGAGTATGCATTTCATTTTTAATCCATGTAATTTCACAACTTCCATGAGTTGTGCATTCAGTCAAACCAAACGTTACAAAATAATGGGGGTCCAAACGAGCTGCTTCCACTCAGGAAAGAGATCTTGAGGATAAAAAACCTGTGTCTGGCCTGGGTTAGCTAACTTGGGCTTGCAAAGCTCAGGTTGTCAGGCTAATAAATTATTGTGTAGACATTTGGGCTCAGGCTGGAATTCAAATTGTAGGACAAAGTGAGGATGGAGGGTCCCAGAGGTTGGGCTCTAGCCCAAGCCAGAATGTCTACTAAGCAATTTTTAGACCCATGAGCCCAAATTTTCTGACCACTGCGATGCGTTTATCTCCATGAAGATATACCATTAGCATAATCTTGGATATTTCTCTGAAAACATTCATTCAACATGTGGCAGCAGTATTAAAAAAATCTGAGATTGTTTTGAACCATTAGAAAAGGGATAGATAAAATGACAGAAAAATATTCTAATGTTGCTATACAAATCCATAGTATGATCAACACATTTTGAATACTGCATGAAGTTCTGCTAGCCCCATTTTTAAAAAAGGGCATATTTCAATTGGAAAAGATACAAAGAAGGTAAAAAATGATTGGTGGCGTACTCTCTTCTATTGAGGAAATTAAAAAAAAGCTAGGACAGACAACAGACAATTAAGGGGGGTATGATAGTCTATAAAATCATGGTTGGTATGGAGAAAACGAATAAGGAGCAATTATTTATCGTTTCACATAAAGCAAGAACAGGGGTCACCCAACAAAGTTTATAGCCAGAAGGTTTCAAACAAATTAAAGGAAGAAATACTATGCACAATGTACTGTCAACCCTTGGAACTCATTGCTACAGGATGTTGTGCAGGTCAATAGTATAAATGGGTACAGTAAAAATTAGAGAAGTACATATAGAATATGCCCATCAGGGACTATTGGCCAAGGTGGACAAGTATTCAATCCAGTGCCCTGTGTGTGTCCCTAAACCACTGACTGCCGGAAGCTGGGACTGGTCAACAGGGGATGGATTACTTGAAATTACCCTGTTCTGTTCACTCCTCTGAAGTACCTGGCATTGGCACCATTAGAGACAGGTTAGTAGATGAGGTAGACCATTCGTCTGACCCAATATGGCCGTTATGTTCTTAACATTACAACTCTAAACAACTGTTTCATGTGATTATTTTTATATAAATTAATTAACTAGAGACACAACTTCAAATCTTTATAATTTCCTCAATTGCTGAGGGGAATATGGTGTTGCTTTTAAAATTGGTGGGTCTCAAATTATCTTTGTTTTGCTTCAAGGTCTGATTCAAGGTCTTCAAGGTCTTCACTGCATCATATGTCAAAATAAAATGCACAATTGGAGCTACACAAATTGCATAGATTATTTCAATATTTCAAAATAGCTTATTTTGAAATTAGGTGCTGTTTACACAGCACTTATTTCGAAATAAATCACTATTCCAAAACATCCCTTACTCCTTGTGGAATGAGGTATACAGGGATGTTGGAATAGCAAGCCTGTTATATTTTGAAATAACAGACACTCAAAACACGGGGAACAGCTATTTCTAGATACCTCCAGTATCCCGAAATAGCGCTGCAGTGTGGACATAGCCTAAGAGAACTCAGTTTTCTAGATCTGGTATAGGTTTGGATCAAGATAGTGGAAAGGTTGTAAGAGTAACAGATCTCACATTTTAAATGTCTCAAAAGCACATTGCTAGCTTTTCAGCACTGTTCAGTCTGTCAGCATTGCTCGTCAGCCTCTGACCCAAACTCTATAACCTAGTTTGGATGACAACATCACTTCTACTATAAACTTGCTCAGGTTTGTTTTGTTACTTAGTCTCTTGGTGTACATCTACACTACAAACAAGAAGAAGCTGCTGTTGTCAATCTTCCAGGGTTCGAATTAGCCGGTCTATGTGTTCACTTTTTTTTTAATTGTATCCCTTTGGTATATATGGTCATACCTATTTTCTTCTACAATTTGATCTGAGGAAGTGGGTCTGGCCCACGAAAGCTCATCACGTAATAAACCATCTTGTTAGTCTTTAAAGTGCTACATAGTCCTGTTTTTTGTTTTAGTTAAGACAGCTAATTCAAACTGAAATGGGCATGCTGGTCAATGATGGTAGTCCTGCTTCCACAAGAAGTGAGGGAAGTCGAAGGAAGAGTGTTTTCCTTTTCTGAAGTGTGGACGGTGCCAAAAGTCGAGTTAAGCTACTTCAACTTCAGCTATACAATTAACGTAGCTGAAGTTGCGTATCTTAATTCAAACTTGTCCTGGAGTGTAGACATACCCTTAGTTACGGTACAGGACTGAGACCCTGACGCTCTCGTTCTAATTTCTGGTTGGCTACGTCTAAACTACAAGCCTCTTTTGAAAGAGGCTTTTTCGAAACAATCTTTCGAAAAAGCCTCTTTTGAAAGAAAGCGTCTAGACTGCAACCACTTCTTTTGAAAAAGCAAGCCGCTTTTTTGAAAGAGAATACCCAGGCAGTCTGGATGCTCTCTTTCGAAAAAGCCCTGTTTGCATTCAAGAACTCCTTTTTTTGAAAGAGCAATTTGGAAAAAAGGCATTCTTCCTCATAAAATGAGGTTTACTGAGGTAGAAAAAAATGCCACATTCTTTTGATTTAATTTCGAAAGAACGTGGCGGCAGTCTAGACGCAGGGAAAGTTTTTTAAAAAAAAGGCCACTTTTTCTCGAAAAAACCCTGTGGTCTAGACACACCCGTTCTGTGATAAGACACTCAAAACTTCCTGTATAACCTTAGGCACTGAGAAATTAAATGACTGCCCAAGTTCGTCTTTGGTAAAATAAAATGAGTAATTCTTGCTAGTATTTCAAAGACGTTGTGAGAAGGCATTACTTCATGTTTTTAGATGTTTATATACAACAGTAGTGGAAGTGATACAAACACCTAGCTAATGAGAAACGTTAATAGGCCAAATTCCCATTCTGAATAGAGATGAAAAGTCAAAATTTCAAATTTTTGCATCTCAAAATCTGAAAGAAATTCCATTTGGGTCCATCAAAGGGTTTTGTTTAGATTCTGACCCTTTAAAATATTTGTACTATAATTAGCTCAAATTTCCAAATGAAAAGTCATCTCAAACAGCAGAACTGTAATTATTTATTTTGAAATTTTGCAACGTTTCACCAAATCTGAAACTAGTTTTCAATTTTTTTTTCTAAACTAAAAATTCATTGGAAATGATCTTTTCCTCACAAGGTTTTGGTTTTGATTGAGCTACATTTTCTGGCCCCAAATTCCTGGCCTATTCTAGTTGCTACCATATTGCCGTCCCTTGGGAGCAACTCTTTGTAGTGGGAGCAGGCACCTGAAGGGAATAGAAAGAACCATGGCTCTCCCACATACCTAGAGGCCCAAGAGTGGCCTGGTGGTATGAAGGGGAACATGCTGCAATCGGGTAAACTGCTGTTGCAAATTACTCTCCACTAGTACAACTGGAGTGGTACAATGGATTGCTTATTAAAGGTGTAATGAAGAACTAAATGTGAAGGCCAGTCACTTGTATCCTTCATTGTCTGCCAGGATGGAAATAATACCCACTCACAACGTTTTATTATTATTATTATTATTTATTATTATTATTATTTCTAGCATCTCTTTCATTCTTTGCTAACATTTCAAACTACTTAGTACATATTAAAATTTAGCAGGAAGTATGTGGGACCACCACTTCCCCCTCTGGATGCCCCAGAAATGAGCTTCTCTGATTTCAGTTGTTGTTTTTTCCCTTGAAATAACTCTAAAAGCAACGGGTCAGGTAAAATAGGTCACATTTTTTACAAATCAGTTATCTTTACTCAAAGAGTTCTGGAACACATTTGTTCTTCATACTTTCAATAGCTCCCTGAGTATTAAAATCTGCAGCTTCCCATATCTGAATTAAATGAGTGAGAGAAGTACAGTGCTTGCTATCTCTAATAACCTTCTCAATTCACAGCAAGTTGATTACTTCTTGGCCCTGAATTCTAGTGAAACTTAAGTACACTCATGCTAAGGCACTTGTTATATACAAATTCCAAATGCTTCTATTTAAAAACTTCTTCACTACTTTTAAAAATGAGGTACAATAATGATAAACAACTTGAAAGTGGAATGAATTAGCAACACCCAGCTTTAAAGCAGTACATAAATCTTCACATTTCTACCTCTCTTCTTTTATTGGGGAAGCTAATTGATACTCAAGTATACCATCTGAATCATACAAGCAAGATAAATATTTGTAAGTGGGAAATCGTGTAATCTTTGAGAAATCCAGCATTGCATTTGCAGACACTTTTCTAAAAACTGACTACTGCCTCCTTAAATGTTCCTGAGTTACACACAAATACCCCTCAGATATGCAGCTGTCATTAGCATTAAAGGGAGTTAGTTAAATGCAACTATTAATACTTTCTGCACTTTTCGTCTTATTCTGATGGTCATTTGAAACGTGTTAAAATTGAGCAATATTTGCTTATTTTTTATTAAAAAGGAAATAAGTCTATGATTGTGTAAGATGATTTCTAAAATCATATTCACTAACTGGATAATACTAAAAAGCACTTTTCATTCAGTATTCCACAAAATACGTAAGTCACTATATGAAGATAGCTATACTTATTGGACTATATGCTTCTTCAAGTTCTCAGTATGGGACGAGGGGACAATTTGGCACATTTGTGTTACTTTTAAAATTAGCACTATCTCTGGATTTTTTTTTTTTAATATATATAATGGCACTTTAAAAAATAGCACACTGTCAATTAATGTTTGCTTCATATCTCTCTTTCTTTCTGGGATATTTCTAATACTACCCTCACTGTAGTGTTTAGGCACCATTTGAAAAGAGCATTCCAAATCAAGGAAATATATAAAACTATCATCCAGAAATACTAATTATCAATTGGAAAATTATGTAGCTCAACCGTATCATAATGCCATAGTTCATTACCTGCACATACTCTCTCCTCATTGTGCCTGTGGTTACATGCAGATATTTCAAATGACTTCATAAACACAGGAGCACACACTGTTAAGCAGTGATTAATTCCTGCGAGACCATGTGATGCCCTGTAATTCTTTAATGGTGCCAAAGTGATATATGGCATCAGTATATGCTTTGGCTAGCTCAGCAAAATGACCATGGGAAGTATCAGGGACATCTCTCCTCAGAGCACTCCATCGGGATTTAAATCACCTTGGAAAAAGAACTACAGCCAAGGTATTTGCACGTGCAGCTGCTCAGGAAAAAAAAAAGACATTCTTAAAGATACATTAGTTCTTATATATTACTGATTTTATTGTACAAAGGAGAATGGAATGTATGCCCTTTAACAAAAGAACTTTCACATCATCAAAGGACAGTGTTCTCTTCCTCTCTCTCTTTTTGTGCAGGATTTACATTGCCTTGTATGCTTTCCTTAAGTCTTAATTCATCATAAAATAGGCTTCTTCTCAGCAGACAAACCAATAGCCAGTTCCACGAAGAGCAACATGTGAAATGAATGCATTTAGAAAACCAAGTATGTTACTGTAGCAATTGAAGCTATTCAGTGATGCGCTTCAGATTTAAATGAGCTAGTCAAAATTACACTGTGATGTCAACTGGAATGTTCTGGCTAAAATATATGGTCTTGATAATTGTCACAGGCATGATAATAAATGGATTGGATATGTTCTCTCAGTTTTTCTGTAGCTGCAAATCCTAATCCCTTTGAGCCAGATTCTGCCACCCTTATGTGCTCTGAGTAGCCCTTTACTTCTACATGAGATATACTGAAATCAATGGGGCTACGTCTACCAGAGGTATCTGGAAATTGCTATTCTGCATCTTTTGAGCATGCCTGTTATTCTGAAACATAAAAGGCTTGCTATTCCAACGTACTTGTAAACCTCGTTCCACAAGGAGTAAGGGATGTTTTGGAATAGCGATTTATTTTGAAATAAGTGCTGTGTAGACAGCGCCAAATTTTGAAATAAGCTATTTCAAAATTGGCTCAAAATAAGCTACTCTGTAGCTCAAATTGTGTAACCTATTTCGATCTAGAAGTGCAGTGTAGATGAACCCTGGAAGGCCTCTTGGAATAAGGTAGTCCTCAACACAAGTGAGGGACAATCTGCATTTCAGTTTGTAGGCCCAATGAAATCAGTGGAATTACTAGCATGGAAATAGACTACCCAACTGGAAAATGGGTAGTAGAATTAGGCCATATGGAGCACTTAAGTGTCTTGGCACCCTTAAGGAAGTTGAATGGTACCTTACTTTGTAGGTCACACCTGCAAAATCAGTGGAACCACCTGAAGAGTAAGATAGTGCTCAAAGTGATTGAGGATGGCAAATTCAATCCCATATAGTGTTGATTCTGCAGGGTAGGGCTATATTTTTATTGTAGTATAAATTTACCCCATACAAATATGATGTACAATACAAAAATCATATATTACTACTAACAAGTATTTAGGTTATGAGTAAGTAGTTTCACACAGATGTTGGGGCAAGGATTCCTCCTCTTATGCTTTTATATATAACATACTGAGTAAATGTAGTGCTCTGCTTGTGAAATTAAAGAACCAATAATAGTGGCTAGAATATGGAACAATGCAGACTGGTAAACATGAGGCCCCAAAAAGAGCTGGTGAAAGAATGACCTCTTTACACTCCTCCTGGAACATACTTCAGGTCATTAGTGTCTCTGAGACATGTTTTCTCTTCAAGCATGGCCCAGAAAGCTGTGCCTTTTGTCCTCACTTTTAATGTATAGGAATACCTTTGTTCTTGCAGGCTAGTGCCTGTCTTGAGCAGAGACTACAGAATCATGCCAAACCATGTCTTTGTTTATAATGTGAGCAAACTGAGTAGGAAGGGAAACTTCATTTACTTTTGTGGTTTAAGCTGGTCAAATTTATTTAGAACTCAAGAGGTAAAAGGTTACTTACATTGCATTAACCCAGTGAGCTGCATTCTGTATGTTTGGTATTAGAAAATTATTTTGCTACCATAATACAATTTCTGATGTTGAAATGTATGAAATTTTCTTTTTATTCTTAAGAAAATGATCATTTTCAGCTCTCAAAGTCAAGGTCTTTTAAAAGCATATGATTGTATTAGGCAAAATGGAACCTTTTGTGTTTGTTTAAAGCAGGGGTCAGCAACCTTTCAGAAGTGATTTAACTTCTATTTATGGGTCTGCGTGCTTGTGACGGAGCAAGCCCGTCCTGTCCTGAAGGTGAACGGGTGCCGGTGCTCTGGGGCGAGCTGCGCGACACCCACCGGTGCTGCCGCTCATGCTCCAGGGGCTCCGTGGCAACTTTAAAAACCAGGCTGGCTCAGCTGGCCAGGGGGGTGGAGCATGTCGGCACCGCGGAGGTGGCGAGACGGCAGACGGGGAGCAGCTGCAGAGGGCCAGGAAGAGCTGGGAGCAGCACAGGACAGCGTGGAGAGAAGCTCTCTGTGCGGGAACACCCTGATGGTGGGGCTGGAACCCCCAGGTGGAGAGTGCCCACCATGGGCGGCAGCAGGGCTGACCCAGGCCCCACCGAGTAAGGGCAAGACAAGTCCAATGGATGGTCCAGTGGACCCTCCCATAGGCGTGCCAGCCACCGAGCCCTGGACAATGGGAGTCCACTGTGAGCCCCTGGAGCCTGCGCCCAATAAACCACGACCCCAGCGAAGGCGATGTCACTCCCGGTGGGTAAGATCGTGACGGGCCTAGGGAGCGACGGGCATCAGAAGAGTATTTAGGACTGGTAGGAAGTGGCCGAGGATGAGGGCTACCGTTCCGCGTGAGGGGTGGTGAGTTGCGGTTCGATACCCCGCCATCCGGGTAGTGAGAGGAGCCACTACCCTTCGGGTCCTGGGCTGGGACCCGGTGAGGGGGAGGGCCTGGGTCCCCCTACCCTATTTCGCGATCAAAGACAGGACTATAGTACTTTCAGGTGGGGAAGGGCCCAGGAAGGACTAGCTTGGCCGCCGCCCCTGGGACTCAGAAACTGGTCGGGAAAGACTGTAAAGCTTCGCACCAGAGAGTGCAAGGACCGGATAAGTAAAGTGCCCCATGGGTGAAAGGCACATATATGGCCCCGAGGTGGTAACGGGTTGCCGCGCCGAGGGCTCCAGCCTGTTTGCGTGGGTAGACTCACACCGAAAGGTACCCGGGCCTAGAATAAACACAGGACGGGGTGCCCTGGTGACCCATATGGGGGATACCCCATATCACAAGTCCCCTAGGGTTTACCAAGTGGGTGACAGTGCTGTTAATGCTTTATAAAGCCAATAATAGTCCTACTTACAGCAGCTTCGTTAATAAAATAATTAAGATGCAGATCTTACCATTTTAGTAACACAGGATTTAAAAAAAAAATTAAGACCAGAGTTTGAAACACTCCAAAAAAATCTGTTTAAAATAATCTTCTTTCTTTCTTACCTTAAGCCATTGGCCCCTATGTAAACTTTGTTTGAAATGTAATCATGCAAATGTCCTCCTAACACACCTCCCCCACCATGCAGCCTGCTTTCCTCCCCCGCTCCAACCCAGCCAGAGAGGACTGCAATCTGGATTGCAACAAATGAGTCGCACGCCTCAAATAAACTATCCCCTGCTTCTACCTCACTGCACAGATGCCAGCACCCACCCATCCCTCTTTTTCCCCCACCTGCCTCTGTGCAATCTGCTGTAAACTCCTGCTTCCCAAAGTAGCAGGCAGCAGCAATCTGTCCTGTCCTAACTCCCAGCTAAAGCACAAAAAATTATCCACACCTCCCCCGCCTCACAGCACAAACTATCTCCCTGCCTCCATCTCACTCTAATGACAACACCCTCTTCCCCCCACCTACCCCATGCAGTCAACCCCTTACCTCCCCCTTCTGAGGAGGCGTAATAATGCTGAGTTTCTGTCTTTCTCTCTCCCATGCACAAGGGATTCTCCAAACTCCCTTCCCTTCTTACTCCCCCTCCCAATTACCCACTCCCTTGCTCCTCCTCCCCCTACCTAGCCTCTTATTCTTTCTTTCTTCTTGCTTTTTATTACCTGTTCTGGGAGCTGCTTTGTTTCAAGCATGGAACAGCTCCATTTAGCACAGTGGTTCTCGAACTTTTTGGCCTGTAGACCACCTGGCTCAATGCAAACCTTTCCGTGGACCACCAGTTGTTAATGGAAATTCACCGTTAATTACATAATTACACCCAAGCCATTTTGCAAGTGCTGCAGCTAGGGAGAAGGATTTAATTTAAATTATTAAACAGATTAAGCATTTTAACTTTCTCATGTTAGTTTATCAAACTTCATTTTAAATCAAGAAAATTTTAATAATTTATGTCCAACACAAAAGGTTCCCATGTTTTCTTTATTTATGGTAGGGATGAGGTACCTTTTTTGGGTGAGGGGGGAGGCACTGACCCACAGAAAAATCATCTGGGGACCACACAAGTGAGATGCAAAAAAACTCCTCCAAAATCCCTCAAGCCTCACTGATGTGGCCCCCAACTGAGACACTTCACTCTTCTGGTGCTCCAGCCCCACGGAGCGAGGGGAAGGGACAGGGAGGACTGAGGTTCAGGGCTTCCCATAGGCCAGATTTACTTTTCTGGGGTTCCAGGGTTAGTGGATTTTGGGGACCCCCCTTAGGCTTTGAGGTGGGGACAAAAATGAGGGGTTCAGTGTGTGGGACAGGGCTGCCAGTGAGTGGGATAGAGAATGGTAATGCAGGATCTGGGTGGGAGGTGGGGTGCAGGAGTGGGTGAGGAAGGCAAGGTCTGGAAGGGAGTTTGGAAGCAGGAGAGGCTGTGGGATGGGAGTACAAGAGGGAATTTGAGAGTGGGAGGGGTTTGGGGAAGTAACACAGAAAAGGTGAGAGGGGGAGAACGCAGCCAAGAAGCTGCACGTCAAAATCCTTATGGCTGTTTTTTTATTGTGCTCCCATCTGTGGAAGGGGAACAAACTCTGGTGACTTTCTGGGTTATGATGGAGATTTGTGGTTCCTATGGCAACTATATGGCTCTGAAACTAAGTAAAAGAAGAAAATTAATTCACTTCTATATGTAGATATTGAAGCAGCTGGTTAGCTTAATAATACTAAGCCAACAAGTATTCAATAGCATGGAGGGGCCCAGCTTGCTTTTTGGCAATCCCAATGAGGTGTTGTCAGTAACTGAGGGGCCAGAACAGGGGCTGGAGGAGACCGATCCATGGAAAAGCAAGGAGCCCCAGACAGACACAGCTCAGAGCACAGAGGGAAATAATGAATGAGGGTCTGAGCTGCCAGCAGAAATATGCACTGGCATTAAAAGCAGCTACTCTGCTGGAGACCTGGAGGGGAGCAAATGTCCCAGGTCTAATGCCAAGGGAGCTACAGATTATTGAACAATGTACAGACCTGCCAGCTTTCTGGCAGCGCCGGCAAATGGGCTGAAATTCTCATTCACACCGAATGATAAGGTGCAAAGAGGATCATGCTATGATGGGGAAAGAGAGGCAAAAGAGTGGGGAGTAAAGGAAAGCGCAGCTTCTGCGAAGGTAACTTGTATCACTCCCTCACATCTTCCCTCTGCCTTGCTCCTCTCAGCCCCATGATCAGAGCTCCAGCCTGATTCCTCCCACATCACCCCATCCCCGCGCAGTTCAGCCCCTGTCCCCTCTGTTTCTTCTCCCGCATCCTCCTTCATTCCCCTCCTGCCACCACATCCCTGTTCCCCTCAGTGCACAGACTGGGACTTGCAGCCCCCAGGAGCAGTGCGGGATGAGGAGGGGTGGAGGTGAGCAGTGCTGGGGTGAGGAGGAGTAGAGGGGGGGACAGAGTCACTTCCCTGCCCAGCCCAGCCCAGCCCAGCCCTGTGTTTGGGGCTCACCCTTCATCTGCAGGCTGCGGCTCTGGGGGTTGGGTGGACAGAGCCCTGGGCTGGTTGCAGCCAGGCCAGGCACAATTGGGGCACTGGGGAAGGGGCTCCTTGCTTCTGCACCCACCTTGCAGGGAGCAGCGCGGTACAGCCTGGACCCCAGCATCCCACATGTGGCTGGCTTCCCAGCCCCAACCTGCGGAGCAGCCCCAGCCCCGCCCCCTCCTGGAGCAGGAAGCAGAGCCTATAGTGTGGAAGGGGAATATTAACCCCTTAGCTCCTGGGAGCTGCATTCCCAGGCTGGGTAGAGGCAGCCCTGAAGACGTGGAGCTCAGCAGCCCCACCTTCCCCCTCCCAGACGGAAGCCAGAGCTGGTGCTCCAGCCTGCAGCTATACGGCAATCCTGAGGCTCGAGCTGCAGCATGGTCTCCCTGGTGAGTGGGGAGGAGGGGGAGGTGGAGGGCTGAGGTTTATCTCCCACCCCATGTGCCTCTGAAAGTCAGCTCGTGTGCACACATGTCATAGGTTGCTGATCCTTGGTTTAAAGGATGTGCCAGTGGTTGTGAGGTTTTTTTAAATAAATTACTTTCCGGATTTTGTTTATAAAAGCTCATAGTGTTAGGGGTGTAATACTGAGAAAGATAGTGTGTAAATGGAAATCCCAATAGACAAAATGTGTCCTTTTGATGAAAGCTTCTACCACATAGGGATTTAGGACTTATTCAGTCGTTGGTGTTTGGGGACACAGGGTCTATCTAGGCGCGTCACAAGTGAGAATGACTTTGATGCCATTCAAATAACTCGTAATGGATATTTACAAAACAACCACGAGGCTGGTACAACTGGCAGTTTCAGATCAAGGGAAACTTGGGCGAAGAATAAAAGTTCAGGAATGATGTGCACTGCCAGAACTTTGGGAAATAGCTTTTGTGCTGTCCTAAGCCAATGCGCACAAACCCAAAGTCCAGAAAGCCCTGAGAATAGAAAGCTAGCTCCCATCTACAGTGACCTCATCACAGGCAAATTATTGCAAGGCACAGATCCTAGATTGATGACAAACAGACTTGGGTTGGTAGACTTAGTAGATACCCATTTTGGAAAGGACACAAGTGGATGTGTTTGTTTATATGAAAAGGAAAATATTCCTGCTCATACTTTTTGATCTTTGTGCCTGATTCAGTCATCACCTTAACTCATGGCTGTACTCTGGACTTTATGATCACATAAGTGGTGATGAAAAAGGGTCAGTGATCCATCTCACAGTAATGGAGTGAGGATAGGGTCTGGCTGTGGCAAGGTTTCCTCTCATTGGTGGTATTTCCACCTCAAAAACTTCTTTCATGTTTTAGTTCCTTTTGTAACAATATGGCTTTTCTGTAGCCATGTTGGAAGGCCTGTGCTAGGCCTGAACCAAAGCTGCCTGAAGAGTAGCAGCCATTACTGTAAGGCCTGGAGTCACAAACTCACGGTTTCATCTAAATTGTATTACAAAGTGTCACACCAGGCTGTGAGAAGGGGACTTTGCCCTGATAGCTCCCCCACTGTCACCAGATAAAGAAACAGATCTCAAGATGGGTAAGGAAAACTTAAGTAACACCATTCTGTCTGGCAAGAAACTGCTTATCAATAGAGGATGTTGTGGAATCCTCATCCTATGAGCATTGTCACTACACTTTCCTATTGTTTGACTGTGTGATCTCTGCCTGGTTTGTAACTGTTTCTGTCTGATGTATAATTAATTTTGCTAGGTGTAAATCAATTAAGGTGGTGGGGTATGATTGGTTAGTAAAATTATACTAAAATAATTGGTTAAGGTATAGCCAAGCAAGACTCAGGTTTCATTATATAAACTGGGGTTCAAGAAGGAGGAAGATCATCAGAAGTAACAGAAGGAAGAAAAGGCTGGAAGAGGACCAGGAGGAGGAGGGAAGACCTGGAAAAGAAGAACTCACCTCTGAGACACAGCCTAAGACCAGAGAGACTGATATTGCCTGGCCAACAGGGGAAGTCTGCCTGCCTTTATCAGGATTGGTGAGCATGACACTGTGTACTTAGCATGTGCATTCTGCTTGTTTGGGAATTGTCAATAAATAGAGGATTACTGTGTGAGGCTCTTTCAGTGGCTAAAGATCCTGCCAACCCGTGGGTTGTTACACCCTGAGCCCTAGGAATTGGGTAAGGGTGGGTGTATAAATTAATAGGGTTGCACCTTGAGCCCTAGGAACTGGGTAAAGGTGTGTGTCCCTACAGTGTGGAAGGGATAGAGAAACTTGTGCAGGTAACACTTTCATGGTCTTCCCTGGCTTATTGATTATCAGTTCCTATGAAGTTAGCCATGGACCACTAATTTGTACTTGTCATTTGATTCTAGCTACTCATCACTTTTAGGTAGGTCTAAGATGAGGAAGGGTAGTGTAAGGCATATACAGCTATCATCAGCTAGTGAAAGGAACATGTTAGGCATCTGTCAGGGATGATCTAGACAGTGCTTGGTCCTGCCATGAGGGCAGGGGACTGGATCGATGACCTCTCGAGGTCCCTTCCAGTTCTCGTGTTCTATGATTCTGTGTCATCTGAGGAAGAGTCGTCTTCTGTAGGTAAAGATCATTTTTTAAATTCAGTAGAAATAATTTACCAGTTTATTCTGTCTATATTGGTATCTAATTTTCTGCCTCCCCATCAGTCTCTCTTGATTTAAAAAAAAAAAAAAAAAAAAAAAAGACTCAGTCAATCACCATGCCATCTAGTTGTGCTACCTAAAGGTTGATGTATATTGTGTATGGCAAGCTCATGCTGAAAAGAGACCAAAGGTGAAGTCAATGGAACTAATGTTTAATATACAATTCTGTAGCAGTCACATATAGTCTTCCTCTGAAGTAATGGGATTCCTCATGACAGTAGAGGGGCTCTGGAGGTCCATGAAATTCTTTTGGACCAGCAACCTCACAGGCTATTTCTTACTGATCTGAATCCCTGACAGCCTCAATTTCTGTTTTGCTTACATGCAGGGTAATCGCTTTTCTTTTCCTAGAGAAGTCATGGCCCGGCAGACTTTTCTTCCTTGTGACAGTTGACCAAATGTCAGGCTTACTTGTAGAATATTTTTAGTCTACAGTGTGGAAATCATTCTGATAGATGGGGTGCTTTTGCGTTAATTTGATGGAACAGCATTACAGGGTACTCACTATGGTGCTTTACTTTTCTAAATATATTTTTACATTCTTTTGTAGTTCTTGTGGGGTTTTTATCCTTTTGTGGTATGAATAGATTAAAAAATAAAAAGAATGCTAAACAGAATTCATCTGCATTTTAAAAAATGTGAACCCCCCTTTACTATTACTAAATTGTGTCAATCATAGAGACTTTTGAGAAGCACATAGAATTATTTTCTTTGAATTGTTCTGCATGATGCAAACAGTATGAGTTTCTGCAATTTTACTTTTATCCTGCCTTGAATGATGAGCTGACATTATGAAAGAGTTAGAAAAATAGTATTAGCTATTTGATGAGTCATAGTCATGCCACAATGTTATTTACTGATTTATTCATTTAATTAAAAGTAATTTCAGGGCCTGATCCTGGTGCATGCTGAGTGCTTGCAACTCCCAGTAAAGTTAGTTCTTGGTGTAGGGAGGAAAAGAAGACAGACAAGAGTAGGGCTGTCTGAAATTCAGAGTCCGTGTGCACAAATGCACAGTTACTATAATCAATGGTGCAGGTAAGAACTGATTGTGCCAAGGTGCCATTAGACAGGGGAGTGTCTCTATACTGTGCACCTGGAATTAAATTCTGGTGCCATTTTTTTCAATAGGGCTATGATTTCACTCTGGTTTTCTGATAAAGGTTACCCTTGCTGCACCAATGTCCCATTGAATTCCCAGTGCTCCTACTCCTCTGCTTCCAACAGCACTTCTTGGGACAGGTATGTTTAAAAAGAAAGGATTATTTTGCAAGTGCATAAGAGTAACCAATAGTTCTGTTTTATATAAAAGATATAAGTAAGTATTCCTTTAAGTTGTATGTCATGCAATTGTCTGTAGGGCAAGTTACAAAAGATTGCTAATTTGCACTTATAACTTCATTGTTTGGTTTCTAATGCAAATCACAATGATTTATTCCAATGATAGTTTCCAGTAATTGGTTGTGGCCTGTCCATTCATCTGTGCATTTGACCTGAGGGACTATCCCCCCGTGCTACAGTAGGCACAGTAGCAAAGGGTGGACAGAATGCTTGTGTTCACTTTCTGCATTGATGTTTGTTTGGCGGGAAACTTGGCATTTACAATGCTAAGCACAGCTGCTCATCATCGTTTTGTGTGGTTCGGTTGAAAAAAAAAAAAAAAGGTTTTTGTTCTTTTACTTATTGTGGATTTGATCCTGTCACACTGATTTTCAAGGGACTCTATGTTGGCTGCGCCCTCAGTCTCTATTTTTCATTTGGGTTATCATTCCTTTTCTTGCTTGTCGTGCAACCACAGGTGGCTCCGTTAAGCTCCCCCCTCCCGGCCTATCAGCCCCCCTGCTCTGAGCCCTCCTGCCCTGACTCCTTCACTCTCCGCCCTAAGCCCCAAACCCCCTGCCCTCATTCCTGCACATCCACCCCGACCGTGAGTCCCCACCCCCTTCTCTAATGCTGGCACCCTCACCCCCAAATCCCTGTCCTGACTTCTGCACCTGCAGCCCTGCCCTGAGCCCACCCACACAAATCCCTATACCCTCATCCCCACCTCTGCCCTCATTCCAGCACCCTCCATCCCCTGCCCTATATCCCTCCCGGTCCCCTGCCCTCACTTGTGCACCCTCACCTCTACCCTGAGCCCCCCACCCCTGCACTGATTCCTGCAGCCCCACCCCTAAACCTCAACCTTTACTTTTTCACCCCCGCCCTCTTTTTAATCAAGACAGAAAAACTGCAAATATTTTCTATCAACCAGCCTCTGTCTAATGTTTGAATCACTTTCCTTCTTTTATTAATACAGACTACTTCTTTCCTTCATTTTTGAACAATACAATCATTCAAATAAAGCAAGTACACTTTCCTTTTCTTTTCTAAACAAGCCCTAGAACCCATTACTTTACTTAAAAAACCCAAGCAACGCCAGCTACTTCTGCTAGTAAATTATATCTACAGTACATTGGTCATTTAGCATGAAAGAAATAAAGTCATTGTGATAGAATATTGTCACTGGAACAATGTTGCCTGCTTTGAAAACAAACATCTCAGCTTTGCATCAGAATTTATGTAGCAGCAGGAAGCCTCTATCCCACAGCAAAATTCTAATCCATTGATATAGCTTTATCACTTGACTGCTTATCTATGATTTCTGTTGTACTGAATATTTCTTTTTATTAACCATGCTTCTAATAATGTCTTGTGTTGCTAAGGCTGTTTCCATTAAGTTCAATGGGATTAGGACTGGGCACTAAGCGACCTAAATTAAGTCATTATCAGTCTTTTGTATGGCACTCAGAATCCACGACAATTGACAAATGAAAACCCAATAGAATATGTGCTATTATATCAGAGGAGTGAAAATGACTGACTATAGTCAATCATACTGCAGAAATGTATACAGGACACTTGACTGGACAAAATTCTATTTTAGCTTTGCACATAAGAAAATGGTCAGTACGATGTCTGACTAGTGTAGATTATTAATACTAGTTTTAATTTACTAGTGTAGATTATCAGTACTAGTTTTAATTTACTTGAGCAAGTCATTTGGAAAACTTTACAATCTCTTTAGCTTAATCCGATCTTGCCACTACTGTTTACTGACCACAAAATCTGATTATTTTTAACAATCAGTTGATAAGAAGTTGATAGCTCATGGGTGACTCAGTATATGGAGCTTTTGCCTCTAGGCCACTGAGTCAAATCTGGACAGGGCCATTAGTGTTATAGAGTGTTTATGAAAGAAATGCTGCCCCTTGGCCTGGGAAGGAATGATTTGATGACATCCAGCCAGTCCCCCTGAGTTGGTGTCCCAGTTATGAAAACCCTCATCACAGTTGGCACCAACTAGTTTTGATTCAGGCACCAATTGGATCTGACATGGGCACCATTAGAACAACTGTGTTTAATGCCACTGTTTAGTGCACAAACACACAGTACTATTTGTGGAGAAGGGCTAAAGGGCAATTGCTTGATGTTGTTAAAGTCTTACTGTTTACAATTGTTACTTTGCAAAACAGTTTCCTCAGTGGCACTGGATGTATTAACAACAGATCAGAAAGTAACAGTGGCTGAATTATCAGCCCTTGAAATCAAACTTTAGTGGATGTTGCAGAATGGGCAAAGCTCTGACTGATCGCTCCCATCTGAGGGTTATGTGTTTCACAGACAGTAAGCAACACATAGTCTGTCTGAAAAACCTTTATTGTAATTTAAAATACAAACAGAACAGGTGTGAAATCTCAAGAGATTGTCATTGTTAAGCTTTGTCAGTACTGTGTGACAACTGAAATTAAATCCCTCCTCTCTGTCAGGGCATTATTAAGCACTGGTATGTTGGATACTTACTTACTCAGTCTATGGTGCAATTCAGTCTAAAATTTTACTGCTGCCTCAAAACAGACCCAATTCACACTTTCCCAAACAGTTTTTACCTATTATACTCAACCAAACAAAAATTAGCATATAATGTGTTTTTATGGCACCTTTAAAAGAATTGTGAATTAGAAGTTAATGTTAATGAAAGCTAAGAAAATAATAATAAACAGTACTGGGGGAGGTGCCCGCTACACTTGCCAACCCCTCTCTCTCTAAGGGTAGGCAATCCCGGCTCTCCTTCTGGCTGCCAGGGAGGGCCAGGGCTGAGGCCACGCCAGCCCCCGGCTCTCCACTGGCCACCAGGCTGAGACCATGGCACAGCAGCCCTGTCTCCCCAGAGCACTGGGAAGAAGAAGGGGGGAGACTGTGCAGTGGAGGGGTGGCAGGAATTTTTTTTATATATAAAGAGAGATAAAATATATCATGACAGCAGGGGGAACCCAGGGACACCTTCAACAGAGAGGGGCCCTGTTCTCTGAGCCCCCTATCTGGAGTGTCCCTGCTCCCCCAGGTCCCTGTGTCCCCCACTTCCTGTCTGCTGCTAATTTCAGCTCCCCTTTTTGCTGCGTGTCCCCCTTTCCCACTATGCCTATGATGAGGAGCCCCATTACCCTCACCCGGAGGGGCCCTGCTCCCCGTACCTGGCTGGGGAAGGGGAGCCCAAGCAAGAGTCCCTGTGCCGAGTGGCCCTTCCCCACAGCACGGAGGGATGGGCAGGTTCAATGTCTGTCCCAGAGGGGCTGGGCCAGGCCAGGCCACAGTGGCCACTCAATGTTTTGGCACTTGGCAGGAGGCTGCAGAGCGAGCCCCGCCACCATGGCGCTGAGCAGGATGCAGGTGCTGGAAGGCCTGACACCCTCCCCACTCTGAGGCATGATCCTGGCCGACGTCAGGGCGCAGGTGGATTACTTGCCCCACTTGGCCATGAGCATGGACGTGCAGGGCTGGGACAAGCTCTCACTGGTGCTTGACTTGAAGCAGACACAGTGGGTGACAGTGCTGAAGAGACTGCCTGTGGGCAGACGTGCTAGTGGAGCCTTACCACCACGGTAAAGGGCTGCCTGGGAGAGGGCCCCTGGGTGCAGGATTTGGGGGCAGAAGTTCAGGAGCAGCCAAGGGCAGGATCCACCAGTTTCCAAGGGCGGAGGGACAATGGGACAAAACATTTTCCTGTGGGACTTGGTGACGTACTGATGTCACCCGGGGGGGGAGGAGAGAGAGAGAGAGAGAGAGAGAGAGAATTCCTAACCTATTCTGCCACTCTTTTCACTGTAGAGCTTTTCTCTAGAACCTTTCCCTCTACCTGGCTTCCTGTATTGATTGGAAGAAACAGAGGGCTCTCAGAAAGGCAATATTTGTCAGTCCTCCAATGGAAGTCCTTGCTGATTCATCTGCTTGCTCCAGGGAGGGCTGGAACAGGGTGTAGTATCTACTCCCCCATGTGTGGCCAGTTCTGTGCATCCTTCTCTGCCCACCTGAAACTGGAGTTGCTACAGTTTGGGAAGAAGAAGGAGATCCATGCTGCAGAGGCAGGTGACGCCCACCTCTTTGTCCACTGGATGAGTATATGTACCCATGGGTTTCAAGGGACTGAGAATAATCCATGATACCATTAGGCTTTTCATGCAGCTTAACCAGCAATAATTTATTCCTGTCCTGCAACATCCCTGCTATTCAGTTCTCAGAAGCTAATCATTGCAAATTCTGGTGACCCTTATAGAAGTTTTGTGATACGTTTAAGGAAAAAAAGTCAGTATGATGAATTAATCAAATTCATGTTCATGTTTAACCTAAGCTTTTAGACAGGGTTGCCAGAAATGAATGGCCACTTCAATAACTATTTCCAGAACAACTTCACTTAGCACCTTTCATATTGAAAGTATCCTAAAGCACTTTAAAGTACAAAATTACTGCAGATGTTGTATAAGAAAATGCAGCAGCTATTATGCGCTCAGCAATAGCCCACACACAGACTTAGACTTTGGCTATTTTTCTTGAGGCAGAATGTACAACGAAGAATTTAAGAAACAGAACAAAGAGCAACCCCGGACTGAATGAAATCATCATGACTCATTGATCTCATTCTGAAAGTCTATTAGAGTTTCAGAAAATCCACTGCCTCCCGCAGTAGAGGCACTTTGAATTTTTCTGAGCTTTTAGTAGCATGAATTTTGACAGCTTTTATATTGTCATTTCCAAAATAACTATGTTATAAGAAAGTTAAGTAGCAAAGTCAAACACACTAAAGTTAGGAAATGCCAGAAGTAAGGATGTCCATGCAACATAAATTCAACACCCTTTTGCCTGTAACACTGCCTTTAATTATATGTTTACATACTATTATTTCTACAGGACCCATTCCTTGTTCAGTGCACAGGATGAATGGTATTCACGGAATAGGTAGCTAATCAAGATCCTCTTTGCAGGCCCACTGATTGGGGAGGGGGGGGGGAAGAAAGGGGGCAACTGCCTTGAGGCCTGGCCATTCAAAAGGGCCTTGGGCTCCAAGCTGCTAGTACTGCCAGAATACCATGCAGCACACTCTGGGCAGGGCTGAGGGCTGCCTGGGGTAGGCACAGTGTGGTCTGGATAGAGCTGATGGCTGCTTGAGGGAGAACTACCCCTACTGCCTGAGGCCCTTCCCCTTCCAGGGGTGTGGAGCCAGCCCTCCCCCGCCTTGTGCTGGGGCTTGGTGAGTCAATCGGCCCCGCTGCCTCTTTGTCCTCACCATTCAGTTTGTGGCCATGTGTACCACTTACTGACTCACGCCCCAAACCCGCATGGAGTACAGAATGAGTTTTCTCATGGACTTTGCTAAGTGTTCTCAAATATTATCTTAAATTCATTAATGTTTGTACAATGCCAGGTGAGGGGATATTATTCTTCTCATGTCACATGAGGGGAACTGATGTGCAGAAATTAAAGCTTGAATTGTCAATAGTTTCAACTAATTTTTGATGTCCAATTTAAAAGGTTTGATTTTTTTCAGAGCACTTAGTATTTTATATGACACAGGCAGAACTTTCATGGATTTCACTTGCTGCGGTGAATGCTCATCACTGTGGCAAATCATGAGCCCTGTGATGTGTCTCACTGGACGCCAAGAAAGTGAAGAACAAACACACTTAGTGAAACTTTTGGCTTATGTGACTCGTCCCGCACTACACAGGGAATCTGTTTCAGAGGCAGGGTTAGAATGAAATTCCCCAGGGGAACATTCAACTGCCTTAATCCGGAGACCATCCTTTCTCTCCCTGCCTCATATACTGCACATCTTCCAAATTGTGCAACAAATGAAGCAGAGGTTCTATGGACAATGGCCTCCTTAACTACACACCTGTGATTCATCCCCAGAGTACACTGAATGAGGCCAGAGTCCTGTGGAAACATATAGTATTTGATCATGTATTAGAAGGCTATACCATAATTCATATACACAAATTAAAGTTTACAGACTACCTTAGGTCTGGCATTTCCAAACTTTTGTGTTAATGTTCTTACCTATGAGGGCAAGCGCATAGCGTGGGTGCCACTAGTGGAAACCATCAGCATCCAGAGTGTGAATCATTCTTCGTATTAGCTGAAACAAATCTCTGAAATTTTAAGGTTTGCTACTATCAATTTGTATCCTCAATGAGAACCTAAAGGTGACAATAAGGGAAATTCTTCACTCTAAAATTTAAACAGATACATTTTTAAAATTTCTTCCATTTGTGAGTACATCTAAGGAATCAACAATTTTTTTTTAAACTAGACCGCAGGTCCCTGCAATAGTAGATACCAAGAAAATGCTTGAAAAATAATTAAGAGTTTACACAACTATGTCAAAGTCTCTTTGATATTCTTTCTCCAGTTTGTTAAAGTTTTATTAATTTAATTGGGAAGCAGAAATATGACTCAGCAGACAATCATACTCCATAAATAATGAATAGCAAAGAGCAAATAGTGAAATTCATAGAGACTAGTTGGTGAACAATGCACAGGCTGAAATATGTTTGCATAAAATGTTCAAACAGGTCTGGATAATGTATCCCATTTATTTTAAAAAAATTCAAAGTCTTTTTGCAGACAATTCCTAAACAGAACATGTTCCCCTCCCCTCTTTAAATTTATCACATAAATTATTTGCTATGAATATTTCACCCAGATGTATTCAAGATTAGAGCAGAAAGTTAGCCATTCTTGCATGGGTGAAGTGAGAGTTTAATGAATAGCAATGGCATATTCTTATCCTGCTGTGGAATTGATATGAAATTTGTGAGTAGCTCTAATTTATGCTAATGAGATTTATGAGCATAAATACCCAAGTAACAAGATAAGACTATATATTCATATTTATATATTCCCTTAATTATAGACTTCATCCTCTTGATATATCCCGATTTTTTTCTTTCTTTCCATGTCTCTAGAAAATGCGTTAAATGCATTTCTTTATTTAGGACAAAGAATGTTTATTTGTTAAATCCACTATTAACCAGGGCAAATTAAACAAAAATGTTTCTTCACTATGTAATACCCTCATTTCTTCATCTCTTAAAAAAAAAAAAAAAAACCTGGTTTCTTTCTTTGCCATATGAGATGACTCAAATAATAGCTGAAGCATAAAAGGTGTAATAATTAATTACTGCATGAGTCACCAGCAAATTCTACTTTAATACTTTCTGTAGGTACAATAAAAGGGAAACGAAATATTTTTTTCTGTGTGTCAACATCACTCCTTGTACTTCATTAAATCAAGATGATATAAGTCCCAGCAGACTGGAGTGTAAATTTTAAAGCTGTATTGATTTAACCTTCCCTTTGTAAATATTTCATAGTTCTATAATGTGCAAATGCAGCCACGCACAGAACAAAGGACTGCACTTTTCTGTTAGTACACAGAGGGAGCATATGACAGCTTTTATTATGCCATTTATAAAATATTACATATGACAACACATAAGGATATTTTGTCATTGTTATGAATGTGAAAGAGGATTGATGCAACATTGTTCTTGAAGTGAAACTTTCATAAAGAAGAATTCTTTAAATTGTCACATTCTTGACTACAAATCCACTTGCTAGTCATAGTTTTAATACCTTTTCTTAGCACTTTTTCTCATAATCTAATATAGTTCCATTTAAAGAAGGGAATCTTCTGCCATTCCTTCGTAATTTATCCAGCAGCCAAGTTCTAGTTATGACATTGTTACATTTTGATTATTTTTATAACAAATGAATGGGAGTGAAAGACAGGTGGATCCTGATTCTTATGCTGCTGTAGCATTGCAAAACAGGTGGAAATTGGGCTTAACTAGTCCCTTAAGTTAAGGAACCCTTATAACCCTGGTAAGAGGAATCCTTGGGTTTGTTAGGCCTTGAAAAGGGTTCAACTCTGTAATGCCTCATCAACTAGACAGATGACTTTTCTGAGAAAACATTTGCCCTTTTTGTCTACATTTTCCTCTGCTGGTGGGGGGAGGATGGAGCAATTGGTTTCCTACAGTTAAAAGTTGCTTTAAGGTTGAAAGTTGAAATACATTCAGAAGGTATTATCTAGAGTACAGTCTCTACATCTTGGAGTGTAACCCCAGTAGGCATCTGCAGGTGATAATTACAATGTCACTAGTGCTGGGGCTTGAACCAAACAGATACATCATTGCCAAGCCATAAGCACAACAAGAGGTCCTTGTGCAAGATTTACAAATTATGAGTCCTTTCTGAGCTGATTAAATGTGCAGATTTTGGGTAGAAATTTACAATAGCATCTAGGCCTCCAGTCCTACAGGGTTTTTTATGAGAATATAACCAAAATCAGAAAGCCCAAACCATAACCATACTGAAATGAAATAGTCGTATCCTTTTTCATGTCAAAGAGTGCATTTTATAAATAATTTTAGCAGGGTTGTTGGTTAAAATGAACACAATCCTGGTCATTTTTTCTCCCCAATATTGATACCTAGGCAGAATAAAGACACTATTCATCTCTCATTGTAACACAGTAGCAAGAATATTACTGAGGATATTAATTTCAACAATATTGCATCACCTAGTTCTAATCCATCCTACTACAGTCTGTAAGAAGTAACTGGAACCTAAGGACACTATCCACTTTAATGACTACCTAGGTTAAATTCCTCAATTCCTTTCCGGTCTTTAAAATGTATTTTGCTTATAACCCATAGTCAGGGCATGTAGGAAAACAAGTCAGAGGGAAGCTATTGAACATCTGAATATTTATAGTAGTGGCAGGTTTTACTTCCATTCTATAATATATTACTTGAAGTTGTAAAAATAGAGGAACAATGCAGAAAGTGGTCTCAGACACAGCCTGTTCAGTATTTCTCAGTCAGGCCTATGTTCCACTGATAATAGAATGAGTTTTACTTATTGTTTAAAAAGTCCCACACTTGGAATAAAATGCCCTTGCTCTGAATCAGTAGCATCAGTAGAAGTGGGCCAAGGAGAGTGATGATAGTAACAAATTGAGGTTAGGTTTTGCCCTTTAAATCCATGGGTGCTTTGCCATGATTTCAGTCGGATTAGGATTTGGTTCAGTGAGCTGAGATCTAGGATTTAGGGATATTCAGTAATTAATTTTCTTTTTGCCTAAAGCCGAACAAGAATGTAAAGAAGCTGGTGGAGGCTTTAAGTAATACCATGCAATAGCTGTTAATTTTCTAATAGCTTTTCATGACATTGGATGCCTCCATCCATTTGGTACTGTTAAGTTTCTTGTTGCTGCCATCAGTGGTCTCTAAGGCTCTTCTGAGTTCAGGAATAGAAAGCTTCTTTCTAAAGTATCTCATATTTTATCACTCATTTCTTCATTCCTAAGCAATTCCCAGGCCCATAAACAGAGGCAGCTAACAAGGTTTTGCAGGGAATAGTTGCTGACTCTGAGCTTGTGTAACCCATACCTGCTTGGTGTATGGCACTCTGTCCCCCTCTGGTGACATCTAGCCCACATAGAGACTATGTCTACACTACAAAGATTTTCTGGGATATCGGAGGTATCCAGTGTTTGGACTGAGAATGCTTGTAACACTGAAAGTGATGTAATGCTTCTGGATCAGTGTCTTAATAGATAAAGCACAAGATGATATATTTGTTGGTGTCTGTTCCAGATGACCAAATCACGACAGGGAACAAAATGACTGGCTCCTTATATGCCTATCTAAAATATGTGGGGAAAAAAGCTGTGACACCAAGAGGGACTTGAATTTGAATGATATATTCTGGAGGACTTACACTGGCAGTACTAAAACATTCTAAGAACGTCTTCTTGTTATAATTGACAATTTCCTAATTCAAAGACTGTTACATCCAACACAGGAGAATTCTGTGTTAGGCCTTGTCTTGATAGATAAAGAGGACTTGATCATAGAACTAAAAATGAATGGTAACTTGATCATATTGATATTGTGCAGACAGAATAAAGTCCTGACCAATAATATTAATAAAAAGCATATGGGAAGCAGAGGGATACAAAGACAAAACTATGGTCAGCAGAATTAAAGACAATAAAGAGGCGATTTTAAAAGTATTTTAGGACTAAAAATAATCCTAACAATGATATTGGTCCATTACTAGATTAAAATGGTAAAATAATAACAGAAAAAACAGAAGTGTTAAATATTTGTTCTTTATTGAGGGTAAAACAGATGAGAGAGTCATATAATATAACTCATTCCATTCTGCTAATATCTTGGGAGGATATAAAACAGCAGCTACTAAAGTTACCCACATGTAAATCAGTGGATCTAGATAACTTGCATTAATTAGTTTTTAGAAGAGCTAGCTGAGGAACATAAGAATGACCATACTGGGTCAGACCAAAGGTCCATCTAGCCCAGTATTCTGTCTTCTGACCGTGGCCAATGCCAATAGTCTCAGAGGGGTAGCCGTGTTATTCTGTAACTTAAAAAAAAAACTTAAACAACAATGGTCCATATGGTAGCACCATAGAGACTAATAAAAAATATATAGATAGTATCATGAGCTTTCGTGGGCACAACCCACTTCTTCAGATGACAAATAAGGTAATAGGTTTATGTAATACACTTAGAATGCTTTAAAGCATTTGGCTTGATACCTCATGACATTTTGATTAAAAATAGAATGATATAAAATTAACATGGAACATATTAATGGATTATAACCTGGCTGAGAGGTCACAACTGTTACTGTAATTAAGGAATAATCATCAAGCAGTTGTGTTTCTAGTGTGGTTGTGTAAGTTCTTGGCCCTATTCTATTTAACAGTTTCATCAATGACCTTGAATAAAACAAAATCTTCACTGGTAAGGTTTGCAGACAGCACAAAAGTTGGGGGAGTAGTAAAGAAGAGCAGGATGGGTTACGGATTCAGAGAAAACTGGGCACAAGCAAACAATATGGCTACGTCTACACTGGCAGCTTCTTGCGCAAGAACTCTTTTGCGGAAGTGTTCTTGTGCAAAAACTCTTCCACAAGAGAGTTTCTTCACTGCCATGTGCTTTTGCGCAAGAGATGTGCTTTTGCGCAAGAGCATCCATGGCAGTGTAGACACTCTCTTCCACAAGAAAGCTCTGATGGCCATTTTAACCATAGGGGCTTCTTGCGCAAGAAATTCATGTTGCCTGTCTACACTGGCCTCTTCTGGAAGAGCTCTTGCGTAAGAGGGAACGTCAGAGTTCTCGCACAAGAAGCCCTGATTTTCTACAGTACAACGTCAGTTTACTTGCACAGGAACGTGCGGCCAGTGTAGACAGGCGGCATGTTTTCGCGCAAGAGCGGCCGTTTTTGCGCAAGAATGCGCCAGTGTAGACACAGCCTATGTGTTTTGATGTGGCTAAATGTATATCACCATGAATAAAGAATGTAGGTCATACTGATAGGATGGGGAGTTCCATTCTGGGAAACAATGACCCTGGAAACATTTGTGGGTCATGGCGGATAATCACCTGAATGTGGGCTCCCAGTGAGAGGCTGTGGACAAAAGCGCCAATACAGACCATGAATGCATTAGCAGGGCACTGTTGAGTAAGGATAGAGAGGTTATTTGGCTTTGGTTGGCCCAAGTGCTGAAATACTCTGTCCAGTTCTGGTGTTCACTATTCAAGGAGAGTCTTGATAAATTGGAGAGAGTTCAGAGAAGAACCACAAGAAAAAATAAAGGACTAGAAAACATGCCTTACAATGAACTCACACTATGTAGTTTATCTAAGAGAAGGCTCAGGAGTGACTTGATTAGCCTTTGAGTATGAGCATGGGGAACAAATATGTAATAATGAAATCTTCAGTCTATCAGAGAAAGACTGGAAGTTTAAGCCAGGGAAGTTCAGACTGGAAATAAATGCATTTTTAACTGTGACAATAACTAACCATTGCCATAATGTACTAAGTGTTGTGGTGGATTCTTCATCACTGGTAATTTTGAAGTTCAAGATTGGATATTTTTCTGAAAGATTATGTCTAGGAATTATTTTGGGGATATTCTATGGGGTGTGTTATACAGGAAATCAGATCATCGCAATGATCCCTTCTTACCTTGGAATCTATGAATCTGTACTTTTCAAATGGTGGTGCACAGTGATTAGTTATTTCTAAAAAACAGTGAATGAATGCAACAAGTAATCAGCAGCCCAGTCTGAAGTCAAGCATATTACTTGTAAACATGTACAAGGTACTTAACATCCACTGCCAAAAACTAACAACCCGTGATATTGCTATATTCCTTAGTTCTACAAAGACTTTTTTCCACTGAATATACTGATGTGGTTTGGATTTAGCAGTTCTGCAGTCTAAGACCAACTATTTTGCAATGGGAATAAATGCTATGCCCCACATTTACATGAGGAAGCAGGTATTTGCACTTATAAGCTGATAGTCATGCATCTAGTTATCCATTTTGCCTATCTGAATACCTATGTGCTGATAGATTTGGAATTCTGTGAGAGCAATGGGCATGGGAGAAATGGAACACTCACTCATGCTTGAGAATGTGGCCTATCTTGCTTTTAAATATTGAAAATATGCATAGTAATGATGAAGTCATTTGAAGAGTTTGAGTTTACAAAACTTGGGAATTGGCTTAGGGGACTTACCTCCTCCCTCTCCTGCCACCCCCGTTCCATAGGCTTCCCTGATTCTTCACCATTTTAAATTAGCTTTTGATAGATACTTGCATAACAGCTACACTTTCAACAAAACGTTTTGATATGGATTTGAATTAAATCTCCATCCTCCCATGCAGTCAGATCATTCCTGGAGACCTCTAGTGGCTTTTCTTTGTCATAAAAATAGCTTCTCTCACACCCCCATCCTTTCAAATTAGCATTGCTTCCTATTTTCCAAGCCTTATATTGCATGGAAAAGTACCTTTTAAACTGCTCTCTGCTCAGTTCACCCTCTGCATCCCACTGAAAGACATGTAGAAGCCTAAATACAGTGAAGGCCATTTCTTCCCTCAGCTCCTAACTAGAGCTATGGGAGCTTTGGAAAACCTTGCCCTGCAGGCAAGCTCTCCATCTTCTTCTTAAAAACTTGGTAAACTTACAAAACAAATGTGCCTATTCACAAGGTCTATCCCACTATATTTGCTAATCCCCACCAGCTGGGCTACTCAAGGCCACTCATCATTATTGATCTTCTGCCACATTGAATATTTCTTTCTTACCTTAGCTCCCACCTGGTACAAGCCTAAAGAGGAAGTAAGCCTGGATTTTCAAAGTGAACCTATATATGGCTAATTCTCCAGAGCTAAAAAAATCAATGGTTGTAAAAGATAAGTAAATAATTTTTTCATGCAAATAAATAAGGCCAAAATATACAAGCATTTATAATTTTGTAATACAAACGTTACAATGATTTTACTGCATCAAGCAAACACATAATAGAAATAAAATAGCTAAAATTAGGAAACTATTGAAAAAACTACTCAGTAAAATATTCTTCTTTCTTAAAATTGAAAAAAGGGAGGGCAGGAAACAAAATATGTGGTAATGTGGTAGAGCAGACAAACTGCTGGCTGAGACTCAAATAAACTGAATCAAAATAAAATCACTACCAATTTAGATAGATATAAAAATATGCATAACATGATAAGCAATTAATGAACAATTCAAACACTTGTAAGTTATATTTGACTCAATGACTGATAGGGACACTTTCAATTTTATTTAAAAAAAATTGACACCTATATAGCTCTGACTTATTTATACAATGCTTTAATCCATACTAAAAAAACTAAATTCTGGTACATGCTAGCATGTTGCACACTAATTGGCCTATATGGACCTGCTGGAGTCCACTAAAAGTTCCCTAGTTACATGTTAAAGTATTGTCCCATTGCAAATAGTACAACCAAAACATTAAATTTGGGATAATTCTGTGCCCCAAAATTAAAAGTCTGCGCCTACTATTTTAAAATTCTGCACATTTTATTTGCCAAAAATAACACTATATAATCTTGTCAGTTTAAATTATTTTGATATTTTACTTCAAAGTACTTGTCAGCAAATATGTCTAACAATACAAACACACACAGAAAAATTCAACCCTAACAGCTGAGAAATAAAAAAACTCCTATGACAACTCAGTTCCTCTACCCTCTCATCCACAGAGCCCAGTTAATGATCCAAGCACTCACACTCTTGATCCCCAAAGACCCAGATAGGGGGCCCTCCTCAGCCTGGACACTCACACCCCCTATCATCTAAGAGGGTAGGGATCTAGAGGGAAAAACATCCTGATGCTGAGTCACGGGCTTACATGTTATTTCCTATGCTCTGTCACTTCCTTCCTTCAGGGCATACTGGCTACCGTAGCTGCTGAAAACCCTTCAGATCCTTTCCCCCTTCACTCCAGCCTTGTATTCTGTTTGGAAGCTGGGCTCTAATGGGTCCAGCAGCCCCTAGCAGCAGTCAACATTTCAGCAGCCTTTTTTGGGGGGGTGAGGGTAAGGAGGAAATGCTGTGCACGCACCATTAATTTCTGCAAAATTCTATATTGTGCGGTGGCACAGAATTCCCCCAGGAATATAACATGCACTAGGGACTTTTTAGTACATACCAGCAGGGTCCACATAGGGTTAGAACCTATGTGGCATGCTAGTGTGCACTGGAATTCATACTCCTCTAATGCAGACAATGGTACTGTGCAGACAAGTCCTAAGAAAGAGGGTGTTGGAAGCCCTCTGAAGTTAGCAGTACTGAATCTGGCAATCACAGAAACAAAAATCAGTAACGCACTAGGCACAGATGGATTTGCCAAGGAATTTCATAAAACATATTCTGAGATCCAAACTTCCAAGTTATTGGATATGTATACTTCAAAGAAAGTTGTCATTTCAGCCATCCTCATAGCCGGTAAGGGTGATCCCAGTCTATGTGGTAGTTACAGGGCAATCTCACTCCTCAATTATGATGTCAAAATATTAGCTCGAGCAAAAAGGTTTGATAAAATCCTATCCCAAATTCTTCATGTCAATCAGTTTGGGTTCCCCAGTCAGAGAGAGAAAATCAGCTGATTGGTGCCAATCTGTTGTCATCATTGCAGCTTCAAGGGAGTCCCAGGAGCCTCCCACCACCATCTTCTAAGATGTTGGAGGAGGCCTTTGAGTGTGTATCCTGCCGTTTCCTCTTTCACATGCTTGCTTAATTAAGATTGATAATCAGTGTATCTAATGGATTATACTACTTTTATATGAAACCATCTTCTATGGGTAAAAGGTCTCAGGGGGTAGCCGTGTCAGTCTGCAATTTTAAAAAATGAGTGGCACCTTAGAGACTAACAAATGTATTATATCATGAACTTTTGTGGGTAAAGCCTACTTCATCATGGCATTATTTCAGAACAATTCCCACTTCACAGGGATATGAGACACAGTGGCTCCCTCTTACCTTTGCTCTTTGACCTAGGCCTGGAACCTTTCGTTATTGTTATTCATAAAGATCAACATCCACATAGAGAAATGATCTGAGGTAAACAGGATGAAGTTTAATAAGGACAAATGCAAAGTATTCCACTTAGGAAGGAACAATTCATTTCACACATACAGAATGGGAAGCAACTGTCTAGGAAGGAGTACTGCAGAAAGGGATCTAGGGGTTATAGTGAATCACAAGCTAAATATGAGTCAGCAATGTGACGCTGTTGGGGAAAAAAAGCAAACATGATTCTGGGATGCATTAACAGGAATGTTGTGAACATAACATGAGAAGTCGTCATTCTGCTCTATTCTGCGCTGATTAGGCCTCAATTGAAGTAGTGTGTCCAGTTCTGGGCACCACGTTTCAAGAAAGATGTGGAGAAATTGGAGAAGGCTCAGAGAAGAACAACAAGAATGATTAAAGATCTAGAGAATGTGACCTATGAAGGAAGACTGAAAGAATTGGGCTGCTTTAGTTTGGAAAGGAGAAGACTGAGTGAACATGATAGCAGTCTTCAGGTATCTAAAAGGGTGTCACAAGGAGGAGGGAGAAAAAATGTTCTCCTTGGCCTCTGAGGATAGGACAAGAAGCAATGGGCTTAAACTGCAGCAAGGGAGGTTTAGGTTGGACATTAGGAAAAACTAATGGTGGTTAAACACTGGAATAAGTTGTTCCAGGAGGTAGTGGAATCTCTATCTCTGGAGATATTTAAGAGCAGGTTGGATTGACATCTATCAGGGATGATCTAGACAGTACTGGGTGCTGCTGAGAGGGCAGGGGACTGGACTCAATGACTTCTCAAGCTCACTTCCCGATCTAGTGTTCTATGATTCTATAGCATAGCCAAAAAGAGCACAAGTTCATGTTTTATTCCAAGGATACTCTTGGTTTTGTATCTAAACCTGAAGATTCCAAACTCACTTACATCTGAAAATGAATGCATTTGGACACTTCTCAGGATATAAAATCAATTGGGAAAAGTAAAAAATTCTGACGATTAGCCAGTATGGTCATAGGGCCATCTTTGGTGATTGGTATTTTAGGTGGCAACCCAAATATATGAAATATTTAGTTACACTCATTCACAATGGGATGAAGAATCTGGTCATAATTAACCTAGAGCCCATTTTAGCACAGGGAGTAAGAAAGCAGCCAGATGGAGAACCTTTGCCCTTAGTCTTTAGGGAAAAAATTGATATTATCAAAATGAGCGTGCATCCCAGAATTCAGAAGCTCCTGAGAGGTCTCCCTATTACTATTCCTCTGTTTTATTTTAGTGGAATTAGTAGATGTTTAAAAATATTTCCCTGGGAATGGGGTGGGAGGGGATGGCTGAGACTGGCTTTGTATAAATTGCAAATCCCAGTCATAGGTGCTGGAACTAGAGGTGCAGGAGCTGGGGTAGGGTGCTGCAGCTCCCCTCCCACGCTTGAGTTGGTTTCCATCATACGCAGGGTTTACAGTTTGTTTCAATGGCTCTCAGCACTCCTGCTGTACAAATTGTTCCAGCGCCCCTGTACCCAATCATACTTGGAGGCATGTGCTTCCCCAACTTGCAGCATTATTCTACAGCCTTTATCTTTAGCTAGGCAGCCCCATGGCTCCAGAATGTAATAGAACAGATCCCTCCCTTGTTGCAGGTGGAATGGGAGTTGATCCATCTCCTTCTGCTGGCAGGAATACTGAGTTCAGCCTCTTACCAATTTGGTCATAAAATGGCCTTTATAATATTGTCTCGCAGACAAACATGGGCCATCCTGTCTTGAAGATATAAACTCTGACCCTTCTTATACAGTGATGCTGTGTTTTGGGGCATATTGTTGATGAAAATCAACAATATATCATTAATGTGAAGAGAGTGGATGGCTAAGGGAATAATTTGTGTCTCTTAATTGATCTCAGATGATCAGTTTCTGTCCTTCCAAGCACTGCAGCAGCAATATATTTTATCTGGTCTAGCTGCTTGGTGTTATTGGCAGCTTACCATCTCCTGAAGGATATATTTGATCCTGATGCACACAGAGCACCATTGAATTATTGTCAATGTGGAGAGAGCTCCATGGATGTACTTGTTAAGAATTCCAGGCTCCCAACCATTCTCCCCAATGTAGATTGTTTACACCAAGCCTGGAAGAAAGATTGGTGTATATCCGGGAACTCTAGCCAATGGGAAGGTCTCTTACAAAACATCAGAAATTCTTCTATTGATCTTGATTAAGGATGATCCAGCAGAAAATGATGTTTTGTTCACATTTGCCAAAGCAGACTTCTGCTGGACGTATGAGTTGCCTGGAGCCATACTGACTCACATGTTTTGAGACCATCCCAGGATACAATCCTTTGGCTGGTAAAACACAGGAGGACTACTAAAATTATGGACACCTCCTTAAAAATTATTTCCCACAACTGCATTTTGGGATATATCCCATTCTCTTGGAAATACTCCAACTCACAGAGTAATGCTTGTAGCCAAGTGATTTATATTGTTTAGATGGAAAAGCAAACTGCCTGCAGGGATAGAATCTCAGCTCAGCAACTTGGCTGACCTAGAAGGTAAAGTGTGGGTAACATTTCAGAGAAGAGGAACCTCAGACAAATTTGAAAAGATTTAATCTGCTGTACTAGAAACCTTTCATTAATTCTTAGCAGATGAAAATGGTGATGTTGCTTTCCTTTTCTCTTCCTGCCCACTTCCTTCCTTTCCCTCCTTTTCCATTCTTTTGCTTGTTTGTCCTTTACCCTTTTTTCTTTTCTTCCCTTATTTTGAAAAAAAAATAACACATAAAGAAAAATAGAGATGTTTGGAAAATTAGGAAAAGAGTGAAAGCTGTGTGAGACGAAACAGGTGACAATATTTGAACAATGGTAAAATGCACAAACCACTTCAATTGGATGATGTGCATTCTAGGACAGTCAGGTATGAACTAAGCATCTTACTAAGCACCTGACCGTGTTTTTTTTTTTTTTTTTTTTTAACAATATGTGGGATAAAAGGATTAGGATAAAAGCAAAAATGACAGTCTCTGGGAAATAAGAATGATCCAGGCAATTATAGTTCAGTACATCTACTTCAATCTCTACTAAAACAATTAAATGAATAGTAAGAGGAAAAGGTCTACAGTGAGTGAACTATGAGTAATAAGTAACGAGGGGGGTATAAAGAATACAGCAAAGTTAGTAGATTAATAGAGAAACATAGGTAATAATATGCAAGACCTAATTCAGCCTTGGTGTAAGCAGAGGTAACTCCCATTGAGGTCAATAGGAGTTGCATTTGTTACGCTAGAGCTGAATTTGGCTCATGGAATTAGGGAGACATTTGATAGACTTCTATGAATTCTTGCTCCCAAATTAAATTCATATTGGCTATGATATGAACTGTATCTTATGGAAAGAATCTGAAACTAAAGGTGAACAGCAACATACTGGATTTTGAAGAGGTGCAATGTAGCCAGATGTGAAGACATTCAGTGTATTGGTTTTATTTAGTATTGTCAAAGAAGGAGGAGAAATTTGCATCTTAATCACACTTGCTGATTTTACTAACTTGGGAGCTTCTAAAACAAGAAGTAATCCTTTGGCACCTTATAGGCTTATATATATATATATAGAGAGAGAGACTTGGAACGGAAATAACAGAATCCAAGATATATCTATCTATATCTATCTATCTATCTATCTATCTAACAGAAAAAGCAGTTACATGTTAATTGTAGGACCAGTGTTAATGAAGCTAATTAAGTGGGCTGGATGTGTCCCATTCAAAGCTTTTGATGTAAAAATGCAGATGTTAAAGGCAGGGGAAATTGTCTTTGTAACGTGTTAACAAGTTAATGTCTTTATTCAAGCCCAGGGTAACAGCATCAAATTTTAAATTAATTCCAGTTCAGGAGTCTCTCTCTGTAATTGGGCAGTGAAATTCCTTTGTAGAAGAACAGCTACTTTTAAGTCCATGATAGAGTGTCCAGAGCTTCTGTCATCTACAGTGAGGACAGATAATTCATATACTGCAGCCTAGAGATGTTAGCAATATACAATAATCCTTCACTGCGCTGCTGACTGAGTCAGTAGAGCTCTGTGGGGAAAAAGGGCTTGCCCATAAGAAATGTATTGCAGGATCAGAGTCATTGACAGGAAATACAGCCATAGGCTTCAGTGCAGGGAAAATGCGAATACATCCTGGGGAAAACAATCGGAAACACAGAGAATGAGAGGGGAAATTCTTGAAATCAGTCCAGCTATAAAATTTGGAGCAGGGGAGAGGGGGTATGTTCAAGTGCTCCACCTTTCTGTTCTGATTCCTGCTCTGCTGTAGTGCCTGCCCTAGTTTCGCAGGCATTTCTGGTTCTTTCCACAAGAGTTGTTTTGGAATCAGGAGCCAGGCCACCCACCTTCTTGCTTCCTATGGAGCTGCTTGGCTCTTAGACTACAGCTGCTGGCAAAACATTAATGGGAGTGAAAAGGAGAGAGTAACTATGTAAGGGGATTCTAAAGGGTATAAAGTGGGGACCAGGAGATATTTGCTACAGAGCCAGGAATGAACAGTTCAAAGCTATTTAAGCTAACAGGCTCTTCTTTGCTCAGGTTAAATTTCATTCAAATTAACATTGTTCTAATTTTACAGCATCATTTTAAAGTGTGAGCCTTTGAGAAATACCTGCATTTAACTTAATGGGTCAAAATATTATGCATGGCATTACCCAGGTATGCCACTTCATGGAAGCTGCAGGCTATCTCTTCAGAAAGGCTCCCATGGGGTCAGCTCATTGTATAGCTAAAGGAATTGATAGTCACAAAGCTTCACCCAAACTCCCCTGGAAGGAGAATGAGTTCCTTTCAGCTTTCTCATTGCGCAACTCTTGCAAGGGAATCCTTTGAAGTTTAGGTTAAGCTTTTGAAACGATCAAATGTGCAGAAGGAAATTAAAAGATTGAACTTTATTACGTCTGCTGTAACATAGATTTAGTTGTAAGAACGGATGGCATGTGAGATAAGGAGAGTTCAATGGATGCTGTGGGAATGAAGGACAGGAAACAAGATTTGAGTCTGGGGATTTGGCTTCCATTTTCTATCATGTCACTGACTTCTGTGAATTTTGGCAAGTCATTCTCTGCTTCAGTTTCCCCAGTAGTAAAACAGGTATAATACTTACTCCAAGCAATGATATGAGTCTTCATACATTCATGTTAGAAGCTGCTACAGTGAAGATCAGCACAAATATATATAATTAAAATACAACTGTATTGTCTTCCGAGGAAAACAATTGAGATTATGGTTTAACATGAGGACATGTGCACCCCACCAAAAGGGTTAGGGAGCTGCTCATAGATCTCTTACAGTGAGAACAGTTTCACAAGGGGAGTGTTAGATGCCCAGTAACAGGAAATGTTGATGATTAGACAATCTAAAACCCTTGAAAATGTATTATGTGGAATTCTGTATTAGTCCCTGTGGGCTGGAGTACTGACAGTAGGTCCTTTTCTGCTCCTCTGTACCTAGTAGTTAGTTCTGGGACTATGTGCTCATATTTTTAAATGAAGTTGTTTCAGCAATGTTCACATCTGTTCTTGAAAACCTCCGTGATGGGGATTCCACAGCATCTCAAGGTAGCCCGTTCCAGGGTTTAACTGTCTTTAAAGTTTAAGATTTTCCCTCTTAAGACTAAGTTAATCAAACAGCTGCCAGAGATGGGTGTGTGTGTGTATGTGTAACATGGTGCGACTCACCGCCGCAGTGCCTCCTAGTGAATTTGCTCAGTTTGGCACTAGAGTATCCCTCTCCGGCCCATGACTTGCCTGCTGTTACCTCTTTATCTGTTAATACCTCCCAGACCGTAGCACCCTTTCATCAGGGTACAGCCCTGCCACAGTGTCCCCACACTTTGGGGTCCTCCCCCTCAGGGAATCCCCAGCCCCCTATACCCACCTTGCTTCAGTGACCCTACTGCCAGTTGTCATTTAGCCCCTTACCTCAGGGGCAAACTGCAGTCTGAAATGACAACTCAACATAGGCAAGGGGAGTGTGGACCTGCTGCCTTCTCCTGCCCTGGCTGCCTCCCTGCAGCCCTAGTACTCCTCAGACACCTGTTGCTGGGCTTCAGCCTGGGAATGTTCAGGCCAGGTCTCCCCTAGCTCACCCTGCCTTTCCCCAGCACTGCTCTGTCTGTGGTTCCTGTGCTAGCAGGAAGCTATGTCCTTCTTCCTCCAGAGCTGGAGTGAGTGATTTCAGCCTGGGCAGCATCTCTTCATACAGTCTTCCAGGGTTCTGATTGACTGACTCTAGCTCACCTCTGATTGGCTCCCGGGACAACCCTCTCTCAGGGCTGTTTTTAACTTTTTTCCCCTTGAGCGGGGTGATCGCCCCACGACATAGATATAGATGTATGATATAGTCTTGCTTCTTGCTTGAGGTCCCTTTCAGTCGAGCACTGCTATGATTGACTCCATGAAAAACAAATTTTAAATGGTCACGTGCAAGTATTTACACTGGAAATTCTTGCAGGTTGCTCTGATTATAAAAGTTAGCTCAAATAGTTAATATTGAATACATCGGAGAGAATCGTTTGTGTTAAATCTTTATATTTTGTTAGTCTCTAAAGAGCTACATTGCAATCTACATAGTTACAAGAAAAAGTAAGACATTTCAAATAATAAATAAATGTTGGCCAGATTCTGGTCTGAGCAGTGGTGTTCTAGATTTACTGAAATCATGAACTGGAAGAGGAAAAAGCAACAAAAAATATTACTTTCCTTCATGATTCAGAGTGTTTTCAATGAGTATTTTTGCTGAGTTAAGTTAATCCTGAAATCCATATACTGATCAGTTCCAATAAAAAAACTTTTGACTTGTGACAAATACTATGCCCACATTATGTGAATTGCAACCCAATACTGTCAAGGGAATTGTTTTTAAAAATATTTTTTTGCAGATACACCATGTCACCATAGTAATTTTAAATATGAGCACAGCTAAATGTGCAAGGAAAAGAGATTTTTCTTATTTCCAGGATTACAGTATTTGGTTTTAACGAGAACTTCAGAATTAATCTTTGTATGCCACCTTATCGTCTTTTGCTCCACTGAGCTTTTTAAACATAAATGCCCTGAAGCAATGTACCAGTAATCTTGAAACACTGGAGGCAGATAACATGACAGCCAAACGGTTCTCTTTACTGCCACCTATTACAAAACAAAACAAAACAAAACACCTCTCTCTCTCTCTCTCTCTCTCTACACCCACCTCCAAATGCTACTTCTGTACAACGTCATAATCAAGCATGTGGAATGTCAGCTACTTTCCTTTTCAATGAAGAGATCATTTCAGTTATTATACAATAAAATGTCAAATAATTACTTAAAACCCCAAACTTCAATAGTTCAACAAGGAGAAGCTTAGCTCTCTATTGGTGTCACTGCACTCAAGTTAGATATTTCCATGAGAGGTGCATGTGCATCTGCCTATACCAAGGGTGAGGAACCTTTTTTGGATCCGGGACCTTTGGCCCGCAGAAAAATCAGTTGGGGGCTGCACACAAGTGAGAATCATTCATTGCCATTGCACACCAAAGCCTAGGGAGGTCCAGGCTTGTAGATTTTGTGCACTCCAGCCCCATGGATCTTGTGCACATCCAGCCTCCTTAGGTTCCCCCCTCCCCCTTAGCCTATACACTAATAGAAGCATGTATATAGTACAATCTACATTTCTTGGCAAGAACTGATACTGGGCATTCAAGGGACTGAAAATAGGATGTGGAGTGTGTTTCACTTAGTCACCAGTTAAGAAGCAACAATAGAAAATAGGTGAGAATTTGAAAAATGGAAATAGGATAGGGTAAAAAATTAAACTAAATAAATAGGATTATATTCAAAAGAGGGCTGATCCAATGTCCACTGAAGTCAATGTGAGTCTTTTCAATGATAGTTATAGATTCCAAGGCCAGAAAGGACCTCTCATCTGTCCTTTCCCATAACACATGCCATAGAACTTCTCCAATAAAATTCATAGAGCAGATATTTTAGAAAAAAACACCAGTCTTGATTTAATTATTACCGGTGAGATGAAGAATCCACCACAACCCTAGGTAAGTTGCTCCAATGAATAATTGCTTTCACTCTTAAAAATGTTTGCCATAATTCCACTCTAATTTGCCTAGCTATATATTCACTTTTTAAGAATGTCAATAGACATCCGTCAGGCTCTGTATGATGATCAAATCAATGAGGGGCAAAGACTAGAAAAAGCGAACAGGTTAAGGTGAAAAATACACAAATAGAAATAACAATTTTTGCTAAAATTATTCATTGTTACTACTCCCAAGTTCCACTGGTAGCAGCAAAGTCAGGAACACTACTGTGGACAAAGTTTCAGGGTAAAATCTTGGCTTTGTTGGCATCAATGGCAAAACTCCTATTGGTTTCACTTGGACCAGGAAATTTCTTAATACACCAACCATTTCTACAGTACTACTCCCATTTTTTCTACCACCAGTGGAGCTCAGTTAATGGTATAAGAGTGATATTAGTTTAGATGGAATAAATGGCCCAAAGAGTCAAAAATGTATCATGACCCTGTAACTGTCCAACACTGTATGTGATTTAGTATATAGAAATTTCAGCCTCCTTAGCACCATTAAGAATCTTGGTCATTATTTATATAAGGTACCGAAAAAGAAGGATGTGAAGTACTAAGTAAGGCTTTTATTTTAACAACATCCCTTGTTCCTTTTTCTTCAGTTGGAGAGAGCTTTTAGCAGTAACTGCCATTTAGCTGACAGTCTCCAGATGGTATTAAGGATGGTGATAACTCTTTTGGGAAAAGAGAAGCTAGTTAAGATGGGCTGGAGCTATCATGGCTGCAGTTGTTGAAGTTCCATCTCATCTCCTAAAGACATGATAAAACAAACACACACGAAAGGGGCAAGGAAAGATCAGCAAAGAGAGAAAATACAGCTTCTGTCTCTGCTACTGACTTTGACTTGCAACCCCTCTGCTAGAAAGACAAAGGCAAAGCACATGGCTTTATTAGCCATTCTGGGTATGTCTACACAGCACGCTTATTTCAAAATAAGCTATTTCAGAACTTTTTCTTCTGAAATAGCACGTCTACACTACAGGGAAGCCTCAGAATTAGTCCGACACAGGCTTCCTTAATGTGGATGTTCTTCTTCAATTTAGAGTGCCAGGAAGCACTGGGGAGTAATTACTTTGAATGGCCCTAGGGAGGAGCTATTTCGAAATAGCAGCAGTGGAGCATCCACACTACTGCTGTTCCAAAATAGCTATTTCAGAATAAGCATTATTCCTCGTGGAATGACGTTTACAGATCTCAAAATAAGCAGTACATTAGTTCAAAATTATTTAGAAATAATGGAATTGCTGTGTACATGCTCGCATTGTTATTTCAAAATAACCTCAGAGAGACTGGGGCAGTCCCAGATGGGGGGACAACCCCAGCCAGTCCCTTTCATCCCATTGGTCTTTACCAGAAGAGGGTCTATCTGCTTCCCAATAATTTGTAGCCAACTATACTGAGCCAAGCTAGCTGTTGTATTCCGAGCTAACCTACACCTCCTTGGTTCCAATTTGCCTGAGAAAACAATATCACATGAAAAACTAAATAAAAATTATTGAAATTCTAAATGATGACAGTTGAAAATAAATACAGCCGGTCCCCAACTTACGAACGAGTTACATACCAAACACTAGGTCGTAACTCGATCTGTTCGTAAGTTGGATTACATTCACTTATGTATGGCCGTGCTGTTCGTAAGTGTGGATTTCGTTCGTAACTCAGGTTCCGGCTGTAGAGGAGGTTGGTCGTAAATACAAACAGTCGTAAGTCAATGCGTTCATAACTCGGGGACCGGCTGAACTTGGAAGTTTGAAACTCCAAATCTCTCTCTCTCTCTCTCGCGCTCTCTCGTTCTTTCAAGGAAAATGTATTTTCTCTTTCTCTCTGTTGTTTTCTTAGGAAAAAAAAGAGAGAGAAAATAACTTTTCTCTTTCCTACCTCAGGATTATAAAACCACATCTCTAAAACGTTGTTGGCTGCCCTGGCTGCTATTGGGCAAAGGGGAACCAGTTTAATAGTGCTGTGTAGGGCCCCATAAATCATAAGCAGGGCTTTGATAGTGAAGCATAGAAAAGTTAAAGGGCCTGCCCCTTGCCACACTGCCAGTCCAGGGGTATAGTCAGAATTAGAACTCTGGAGGGCTTGACTACCAGTTACATGGTCATATCTATAGAACATATGTACAGTTGAAAATATGTGCACTAGCCAAATAGCAACATAGAGAAAATATGAAGACTATTTAAAGAACAATAATATTAAAAATAAATTCAAACTTTTGCAGAAAATTTGATTTTTCAAAAGTTTGTTTAACTTCATTTTAGCTATGAGTCTTTCCACAAAGAAAACAGAATTTAGCATCATGTTAATTTTAAGATAAATATTTTTAAATTAAAATATGACTACATAATGCTTCCTGCCACTTTTCAAATGTTATGTAGTAGATGATCTATTAAATTCTGTGAAATAGTGCTCAAAAGTAAGTTGATTATAACCTCTTTTGATAATAGGGGATATTATTTTGCAAAAAATTTCTTACACACTTGCATGTATAATCGTTTTGCTTATGTCTCAGCCCATAGTATTATCCACATCTTTTTCATGAAATAGCACCAGGGCACTGAAACTTGCAACTACAGAAATTTTGCATATTTCAATATGAAAGTTGATCATAGTGGAATGAAATTTTCTATTTTGAAAGCAAAAATTCCCAGAAGTTTGTGGGTTTTTCTAGAAATGTAGCACGCTTACTTTTAAAAAGTTCTCAAATACATACCAAACAGAAAATGGCCTCAAACTAGGGAAATCATTTAATTCCTTGAATGAATGTATTAAACTCTTTGATATTGGCTACAAAATAACAAAAAATATATGTGCAATAGAAGCTTAAAAATCCTGAATTGCAGGGTTTTTTTTTTTACTGAGTCAGTTATTGCTAAGTGCTATTGAGGTAACTGAGAATAAAAAGGAAGCACATACATTGTTTGGAAAATTATTTGGCATGGACCAGAGCAGTTGCAAGTGCTGAGCTCTATAAATAAAAGTACTCTTTCCCCTGAAGTGTATTTGAAGTGTTCCAGGTGCTTTCACCTGTTCTGGAGATCCTAGAATTGGACTTTGTCCAGTGAAAGCATGACAAGTTACTGTGTAGTAGTTTTTGTGGCATAGATTTGTGTTCAGGATCTGAGTGCTCTTGTGTCAGGCTAGTGGCAGAAGAAGTGGGGTGCTTGGAACCCTATGAATTAATGTAATAAATTATTTGGGAGGTGTTGAGTTTTTTTCTACCATTCCTTAGGGCAGGGGTGGCCAACCTGCAGCTGGTGAGCCACATGCGGCTCTTCACCCCTGAAAGTGCGGCTCATGAAGCCTCCCCATGAGCTCCCTGTGCTCACTAGGTGCAGGGAGCTTCCTTCATGGCAAAATAGCAACAACAAGATGGTGTCAGCCAGCGGGAGCCTGATATGGCCAAAAAGCCTGGTTTTTAAAGGGGAAGTGTCCTTTTTTTTTTTTTTTTTGCTCAACAATTCTGGTGCAGGTCTTCGCATTTTTTCTGCCGCTGTTTCAGCTCTCTTCGTTTAAAGGGTTGGCTACCCCTGCTTTAGGGTATGTCTACACAGCAAAGAAAAACCTCCCACTTTGCAGGGGCCTAGAGCCTGGGTTCCAGCCCAAGCCTGTACATCTACACAGCAAAGAAACTGCCCTGCAGCGCCAGCACCAGAGGTATGTGCAGGAATTTGGAGGGAAATGTTAAATACACAGAATAAAAGGTTCACGTGACCCCCACCCATAAGTGACTCATGGTAGACCTTGGGAGGGAGCTGACCCTTGGACAAGGTGGAGGCGGAGAGACTGGCTCTGTGCTCCTGGAAGGGTTGGGGCCTCAGGTGGCAACAGTGGTGGCCAGAGCCTCAGACCCTTTACATCACTGCCTGAGCACCGCGCTGCATGCCCCATGCAATTCTGAGGGCTGGGCGTGGGGGGAGAAAGTGCACCGTGAGTGAGAACAAAAAGAAGGCCTGGGCCCCTTTGTATCATTGGGCCCCAGGCAAATTCTCCCTTTGTTCTCCCTGTTGGTGGGTCTGGGAAGTGCACTGCCCCACTGTGCCCCACCAAAATCTTAATCGATAAATGGGTTGCTCTTTCATATCCACTCCCTTTTCCTACAAGTGGCCCTCCCTGCACCCCTTGCCCAGTTTTCTTGGCCAGCTCTGGGGGGGGACGCCCAGCAAGAAGAGGCAGTGGCTCCCCCGGCAGCAGCACTTATGTCCCTGCAGCCTGAGGAGGGAGTAAATAGCAGGGCAGTTGGCTGCTGGCTAAACTACTCCCCTTCCTACCCCAACAGCTGCTGCTTTTCTTCCCAGCTGTTGGAGTTCCACCACAGCTGTCTGCTGAGCTAAGGCATGGGACTCAGCAGAAGGGAAGAAGAAGCAGGAGGCTGCCACTCCAGGGGTGGGAGGAGGACGTGTTCAGGGGTCAGTCAGCTGCACTGCTGCCTCCTCCTTCCCCCAGCTGCAGCAACACAGATTTGGGGGGAAGAGCATGCTTCAGCTTTCTCTCTCCTTGTGCAAGCCCCTGCAGACACCCATGAGACCTAGTCAGAAAGTATGAACCAGCCATGGGTGTCTAGTTGCTGAATAGAAATACCCCATATATCTCATTTACAAAAAGGTCGAATGTAAAGATTTAGATTTCAAAGGTGCTTCCTGTTTTACTGTTATTGAGCAATCTTTAATCAGTAGGAAGTGTGCATTATTTAAAAAAAAAATTATACAGGAAGATCCTGCAAATCTAGATTATAATTCATTATTCATCAATTGTCAGCAACACTTAGGTGATATAGACACTTGGGACCAGAGTCAAGGAGGGACAGTCCTTTTAAGGGGAGTTAGGCCCAGCACAAATTCTGGTTAACTAGTTGCTTCCCTAGCTGTAGGGCTAGGGATCAGGTGATCATCTGAAGAGTGCATGTCCTCTTAAAGGCTTTCAAGAGCTCCACTGAGCTGGAGAACTATAGGGACAAGCAGGAAGGCTCTTGCAGAAGTTGTTCGAGGCAGGGAAAGCACATAGTTACTATGGGACTCCCAGGACCTTACCTTGCAGAGAACAGGATGGCTCCCGTGAAAGTCCATGGATTAACAGAAGGAACCCAGTTAGTCTGTGATTCCCAAGGAACAGAAAGGCTGCTGTTGATATCCCAGAATCAGAGAAAGAGGGGTGAGAGAGAAGTTTCTGGGAACTTCTGCCCACATAGGACAGAGAACCTATATTACGTCTGATTTTTTTTTTCTGTTTAATCCATAAATTATGCCAACAGGGAAGGCCCTGAAACAGACTCGGACCTGACATTAATCCTTCCCAGGTTGGTGACAGAGCCCACTGGCCTACAGCCAGATTCTCATCTCAGTTACATTGGTGACCTGATTGACTTACATTGCATTTAAACCACTGTGAAAACAGAATGTGACCCGCTTTTAAAATTTCCTAGATAATACAGAGTGCTTATAACACACCTTTAAAAGAAACAGTGTTTGATTTTTTTCCGGACAATTATGTTTTCTTAAATGTCAATTCTTCCAAATATTCTTAGTTTTCAGTGGTCCAAGGTGGTATTTTTCCTTCCCCTGCTTGGGTCACATTGGGTTGCATAACCTCAGTTGCCCCGTAACAGAATATAATGTATGATACAAAAGGTTGGTGTTGCCTCGTATGATATGTTGAGAGTTGAAAGAAAGATTGAAGCAGAAAGAATCTCTTTTCTTTAACCTAACCATTTTGGATGGAAAGGAACGAGGTGGATTCAGCACATTTCTCTTTATGACTGTGGTAACTTCTGCTCAGCCTGAGCATGCTTATAGTAATAATAAACAACCCTGTTACTTTTACAAAGCCCCTATGGCATTTTCCTGGCTCAAAGGACCAGTTATGAGTTTCTTGGGCTAGTATGGGTCTTATCATTATGGTTTAGATCTTAATGAACACTGATAAAATATTCATTGGCGTTTTGAAATTTTATTTTATTTTTTAAAGATTTTTGAAATGATGCTCCTGTGTGGGTAACTAAAGGTATCTTGCCATAAAAGTCTATAAAAATGGCTTGACAAAATGAAGGAGTCAATAAAAATTGTCTTTATGATGACTTTGAGAACATGTTTTCTGCTGACCTGGCTTTTATTTCTTCTTTAAATATTAATTGTTGATTTGCTAGCTTGAAAACCCGTTCTGGAGCACTGTTAGGTGCACAGCTACTCATTTTTTTTTTTTTATTCTAACTCTCTTCCCCCCCTCCCCCCCTTTTTTCCAGTATGAGGGAAGCTAGGACTAGCAGGTTTATAAGAGGGTCCCACTTGGATTTGATGAATTGAAATCAACAGTAGCTACTGTAGTGTTCTTTGTAAGGCTGTATCTTGTGCATAATGTGTCATCTTACTGCAGTAGCTATAGAGGTGACATGGTTAACAAATGCATAAAGGCACCAAAGGCAAAGGGCAAGGAAATAAAGAGGGCAGTGCTCTTCATCTCTAATTTGCTTCTTGACTGACTAATCCTCTCCCTCCCCCTGCCCACAGAAAACCCCAATTTCTCAGTCTCCTGTCTGAAGACAGTGCATCAAAGTGGCTCTTTTGTCTGCAGAGCCTTTTCTGTGTATAATATCATTCTACTCGGTAATTCTTAGGTTTCAGTTCCTGGCACTCATCTTTCGTTAAGAATGAGCAAGAGCTAGTTAAATGGAAAAAAAAATTCACAAATGGTTATTGAATGGAAAATATATACCAACATTTGCAACCAACGTATTTTGCTATGAATTACCTTTCCTGCATCCTATCATTGAGGGGGAAAAACTGGTTTAATTAGTTTATTGAAAATGACTTTGCATGCTGGTTGCAAAAAGCAATCTTAGTCTGTGTGGTCCCAGTGGGCCAAATATTAAGTCCCAGATTTAAGCAAGAGCTTGAAAATGCAGAGCTCTTTATACTTTGTAAATCTTAGGTTGATATTAAAAAAAACTAGTGTTTCAATACAAAGGTTTAGTTGTAACTTGGGTTTAGCTACTTGATTTAAAAACAAAACATCTCTTTTCCATTGTTCACAGAATTCAGACTTCTTTCTTTGGCAGCTATTGTGTCTACCCATTGGAAGCCAGAGCAGATTTGTCCAATTAGCAGAATACCCCCATATGGTGTCTGAACTCTCTATAAATGTACCTTATTCACTACCACAGCTGAGACTTGAACTGGGACATTTGTTATCCAAAGGCAACAGCTCCATTTGGTGAGCCAAAAGAAAGCCTCCTCTGACTATAGCTCTTTGCACAACTTGCAATCTCATACCCTACGTTGCCATGAGCCAAACAAGCTGAGAAGGCCCTGAGAGAACAGTGGCAAGCATGTAGAATAAGGGCACTCAGTCTGGCAGTGTCCAAAGCAACATGTCAGACTGTCACTCAAAAAGGGGAACACAATGACTTTCAGTTAATGCCTGTCAGTTTTCTTGAAAAATATCTTTAGGCTCTGCTTCTTAACACAGTCAAGTTACTTTGCTTGAGAGGGATATTTTCCACAGATTAGGAAGCCCTGGCAGGATTACAGGCCCCCTATAAAATCTTATTACCCACATTCTTAGTTCCTCTCTAAGTTCTGGCAAAATCGTCAGGCCATATTTGACAGGCCATGATGATAGCATGTTTACGGAGGACAAAATTACAAGACAGGCACTTTAGTGCAGTCATGATCTGTTCCAAGCTTCTGTAGTCTGTTAGTTTTAAGACAGATAGGCATTATGGGCCGTGCCTGAGGTCCAAGCTTCAGGAGGGTCCCCACTGGTGCTTCTACTCCCAAGAAGAAGCAACACACCCAGGTCCAAAAAAAACTATGAACTTGGAGAAATTCAGGCCTGGTTCCAAACTTGAGAGAGAGAGAGAGAGAGAAACATGAACACATACAGATAGAGCATAGTCAAGGATTTATTGCCTTATTCTCCAGATTGCCTTAATTCAGCCATGTCTGTAATGTAATGATGGTTTAGGGAACTGTTAGCTCATATTTCAGTTCTGAGATACCAGTATTATAATTCCCATACTCATATCTGAGCTTTGCTAGACATTACAGTGCTGGCAATTCTAGGTAATTTTTAGAGTCAATCAATTGACTTACTCTTTGTGGGTGTGTGTGTGTGTATATGTGCATGAACATTTTAATAGAGATTGCAGCTTTGAAGTTTGGATCCAGCTCTAAATTTCTCCAAGCACATACGTGTTTGGATCTGGGTGTGTGTTTGTCAGGCTGCCATTCTATCTAATCTAGGCATTTATCCCAAGTCCATAGCTGTAATATCTGAATGCCCTTTTTGGTTAAAGTCATTCAAAATCCAAAATGTTAACTTCAAAAAAATCCAAATAGAACTTGCACTGTCATGGTTAGCTTGTCTATTCCTTGTGGGTGAAAGTTGTTGTGGAAGCTGTACACAGTGAGTGAGAAGAGGTGCATAATGATAAAATTGAAATGTCTTTTGGTTTTCTACCCAAAACCCAATATAACTAAACTACAAAAATATATTCTGCTGACATCCAGTTTTAATGAACAGATAGAAATGCTACAGAAACCTGCTGTGCTGAATGCCATCTGCAGAATGGCTTCACTGCATATCACTGACTGCAACCTGAAATTATTACCCCTCAGGCAGCCCTGGACTCCTACAGGAGTCCTATTGAATTTATTTAATCTTTAGTGAGAGGCAGCCTATGGGTCTAACCATAATTGTTATTTAAGGCAAGAATTTCAAAGGATCTCTATGTTACAACCTAATATTTTCCCTTTCTTCTAGGCATTTGGGGAAAAGTTGGATGGAGGGGTATGGGGTTAGCCTTTGGATCATGTTTGGTAGGAAGTCATTTGACCTGGGGCAGTCTACTTGATTATATTGGTGACGTTTATTTTTTCATAGAGTGAGATTTTTAATTTATTGTAACAAGACCCAAACATTGCCAAGACTATAAAAAAAAAATATGAAAAACTAGATGTTTTTATTGAGCCATTCGGTATTTGATTGGTTAAATAAGCTAGAAAAGATACTCTGAAGGTCTGTAAAATACTTGCTTTTGTTTAAGGAAAGTGGCTAATGGAAGTACAACCTTCTTAGATGCATTTTACAAACATAAAGCATATACTATGAAGGGTATACGTTAGATGAGCAAGAATCATTTGAAGTGCTAATGGTTAGTTTAGATGGTGGAAAAAGCAAGAGCGGCTTGACATCTGGTGATCTGTAAAAATATAATATTTTATGAGGAATGGAATATCTTTTAATTAAAGTGTAAAGAATACATATTATAAAATGGTGGCCAAATCCTAGAGACAGATAAAGAATGTTGGTTGACTGGGTGGGCTTGAGTAGAGGCAGTTTAAAAAAAAATCAATCTATTATGCACAAACCATCATTAAGAAAACATTCAGTAAAAGAGAATATAATGCATCATTTTACATTAATACCTAAAGAGTTTCTCATGAGCAATGTTACCATAATGAATAATAAAGGAGTTAATAATGATTTGTCACTTATTAGAAAGAGTTGCTGTGTTCATCGCATTAGTGTTGAACATGATGAATTCACTTAATTTTAGTGCAGATGTCATGTGTCTTGCTATTCTGTAGGAGTGTCAGAGTAATACACTGTTAAACTGCTGTCCATTAACTATCATGTATAGACCCAGTTTTTGCAAATGCTGTGTACTTACATGCACATGCCATTTGGTGTGTGTTCTATTTAAGTATAATAATTTTCCTACCTACACATGCAGATCAGGGTTGTGTAGGGATGTGAAGGGAATGTATATTTACAACCCAAATTTGCTTGCTTACAGAGTGGGATTTTTCTGCCTGAAACAGAAGTATGCTAAGCCATGTACACTAATGGGAAAAAAATAGGTCAAATCCTCATTATCTAGTTACATTTAAAATGGAAGATAAAGATGATGCACATAGAAAAAAATTACAGAATGTGATGGTCTGACTGGCTAGATAAAATGGGAACTAAGCTAAAACCTGACCTAAAATCCAAACTAAAGATAGAATTTTCAAAAACATCCATGTTATTTAGGATCCCAAATACTATTAGCTTCCAATTAAACATAGAATTGTAGCACTTTGGGAAATGGAATTTTAGCTCTTAAGTCAAGTGCTCTCTAAAATTTTACTCTAAACTTTTTTTTTTAACATTCAGAAGTTTCCATCTGTCATTTGACTCCTAAATTAGCTGGTTCATTTACCTGGCTTCTTTTTTTTTTAAACTGCCTCAACAGGTGTCCCTTCCTGTGAGAGTGCCAGAATATTTTTTTGTTCTAAAGTTATTAGGGGGTTGGGTGGAGTAAGGATGATAAGGAGTGATGATAGAACAGAGGGAAGGTTCAAGACACACACAGGAAGATAGTGAAAAGTGGGTAGGAGAAGGGTGTAACTGAGGTGTCAGAATATGACAAAGGAAAAGAGGTTGGATGGTATGAAAATAGCTTTCAAGTACTTATAAGGGTGTTACAAGGAGGAAGGAGAAAAAATTTTCTCCTTAAGCTCTGAGAATAGGACTAGAAGCAATGGGTTTAAATTGCAGTAAGGGAGGTGTAGGTCAGACATTAGGAAAAACTTCCTATTAGGATGGTTAAGCACTGGAATAAATTGCCTAGGGGAGGTTGTGGAATCCTTATTTTTGGAGATATTTAAGAGCAGGTTAGATAGACATTTATCAGTGATGATCTAGATGGCGCTCAGTCCTGCCATGTGCGCAGGGAACTAAACTTGATGACCTCTCAAGGTCCCTGCCAGTTCTAGTGAGATGTGAGATTGGGACTGGAGGTGCTGAGAAGGGGAGGGGAGGGAGTACTCAGAAGCAATGGCCTGTCAGCAAAAAGGAAGATTGTCTACAGCAGTTGTTCTCAAACTTTTTGGCCTGTGGCCCACCTGGCTCAATGCAAACCTTTCCGTGGATCACCAGTTGCTAATGGAAACTCACCGTTAATTACATCATTACGTCTGAGCCATTTGGCTAGTGCTGCAGCTAGGGAGAATGGTGTAATGTAAATTATTAAACAGATTAAGTACTTTAGCTTTCTTATGTTGGTTTATCAATCTTCATTTTAAATAAAGTAAAATATTAATTTATGTCCAACACAAAATGTTTTCTTTATTTATGGCAGGACCACTGGCCCACAGAAAAATCAGTTGGGGACTGATACAAATGAGAAGCAAAAAAAGAACAAAAAACCCACCTCCAAAAACTCCCAGCCTTCACTGATGTGACCCCCAACTAAGACACTTCACTCCTCTGGTGCTCCAGCCCCCTGGGGTGAGGGAAAGGGACAGGGAGGACTGAGGTTCCGGACTTCCCATAGGCCAGATTTACTTTCCTGGGGTTCCAGAGTTGTTGAATTTTGTGGACCCCCCCGCCTTAGACTCTGGGGTGGGAACAAAAAAAGGAGTTCTGTGTGCGGGACTGGACTGCCAGCAAGTGGGATACAGATGGGGGTGCAGGATCTGGTGAAGTGCAGAATCAGGCTGGGAGTAGGGTGGGAGCAAGAACAACGGTGGATGCAGGAGCAGGGTAGGGGGTAGGGTATCTGGCCAAGAGGAGTGTGCAGGAGCAGGCTGGGGTGTGTGTGCAGGAGCAGGCTGGAGGTGTGAGGTCTCAGTGAGGAGCAGAGCATGGGGCAGGAGCCAGGGTCTGGGCATGAGGGGGAAGGAGGTACTTACTTGCTTTTGTGCCTTGTGCCACATGCAGGCATTGTATCCTAAGTATGGCCCCCTTCTACTCTTATTGGCCGGATTCTAGCAATGGGAGCAGCAGGGAAAGCTTCCAGGCAGCACATTCATATGCCGCTGTTCTGTTTTTCCCCCAGCTGGGAGAGGTGGAGGGGAAGCGACAGCGCTCAGAGCTGCTTCTGGCTCCGTTTCTTCTCTGCAAGCCAGGTTCGGCGGGGAGGGTCGGGGCTCCCCACCCTGTCCGGCAGGAAGCCAGTGCTGGTACTCCAACCTCGCAGGGGGACTGTGAGGTGGGAGTACCAGCTGCGGGGAGAGGGTAAGAGGTGGGGGTGGAGCTGAGCTCCACCCTCAGACAACCTGGAAGGTGGCCATGAACCACTAGTGGTCCACAACTGCAGTTTGGGAACCATTGGTCTAGGGAAAACTATGCAACAATGAGTGTCTGCTGACATCACCAGTGTCGAGAGTCTGTGAGGGTGCAACGGTTCTGCCGAAGGCTGCTTATTCTTGTTGATCTGGGTTTGCACAGGAGGTTTTTTCCTTCCTGAGCCTGAAAAAGATGGAGCTTCAGGGGTCCTTTGCGTGTTTCCAGTCATACATGGGCATGACACATTGAGTTGTTTGCAGGTTTTTTGCTTTTGGAAATACATTCTAAATGCATTGTTTGGGAAATGATCTATGTATATTGAAACGTACGTGTGTGTATGTATGAATAAAAAGTACATGTATACTAGTTAAGTTCATAGAGGATAGGTCCATCAATGGCTATTACCCAAGATGTCCAGGGACACAACTCCATGCTCTGGGTTGTCCCTAAACCTCTGACAAGGAATGGATCACTTCTGTTCATTACCTTTGAAACATGTGGTAGTGGCCACTGTCAGAAGACAGGATACTGTGCTAGATGGAGCATTGGTCTGCCCCCAAACAAACCAAAGAAAACCTCGAGAATGTTGGCTAGAAAGCTCTATGTAAGTGCAGGCTATTATTTATTATTTTTGTCCCTGAAGGAAATATAATTGAAACAGTAGGAGATGCATGTGCCTGCTCTTGAGGAAAAGCCTATTGCCATGAATACCTTTTAGATATAACTCACAAAACAGCTCATTTTTTTATGTACAGATTGCTGCCATAATGCTGCCAAGGTCAGTATCAGTTTGGTTTCTTGGATATAGCAGTGCCAGTTGTGTATATTGAAGCTCCTTGTGTATCTGATGTCTTCAAATATTTCTTCAGGTTGTGCATTTGTGAAATCATACTTGTCATGCTCATTCAGGACAGTTCATGTCTTTCTCCTGCCTTCATTTATGGTGCAGTCTAGTACTGTTCTGCCAGATTCTTCAGGCCCCTCAGTGCGTGAAGAATAAGAGACAATATAGTGCAATGAAGATTTACCTTTAGATTCTATGATACTGTTGTTTTTTACTTCATGATGTTCTATCTGCCATTAGCCAAATATTTTGAAACACTTGTGAAATGTCCAGAATGAAGAAATTTATCAGGGTCATACACTATAGATAAAATAGGAGTAGGCTCCTATATATCACAGCAATGAACATGTGATAGGTGGATAGATAAGTGGATAGATATGGTAATTTATAGTGAGTTGAAAGCTATCTAATCAACACAGTCCCTTCACAACAGAGCTATTAATGTTGTGAACATAAGTAACTGCTATGGGACTTGGGATGTGTTATTGATAATATAAAAAGCAATTTTAAGTACATTTTAAATCTATTTAAAAGTTATGCTGTGTTAATTCCACATACCCAGTTCGCAACTTTGCTGTAGAGATTACATTTTCATCTTTAATGACTTAGCCAGTATTATAAATAAAAATACTTTTTCCATCTGGAGCAAGAGGAATTTCACAAACAATTCCTTCCAAATTACAACAGCAGTTGCATTTCAAGTTTTTTAGCCAGAAAACTTGCCCCATAATAATTTGGAAGGGTTGGGTCTAAATGAAAACCACAGATCTGAATGCTCTGAAATGTGGAAAAGTGTGGAATGACAGTGACATTTGGATCAAAACTCTTGCAGCTCAAACTCCATCTATAATAATCCCAGCAAAAGTCTCAGTTCTATTTGAAGTCAAAATGACTCTGATCATTCATTTCACTGGGGTGAGGATTTTCCTCTGCATACTTTGCAACGGGACAATCACACCTGGATCACCTGGATCAATCGGTCTTCAGCTATCGTTAAGAGTACGCCGATCACAACACGTCCACCATTCTTCTCGCATTCTTGCCTTTCTTCTCCATGTTCGTCCAAAACATTTAACAATGTCATCTTCCCATCTCCTTGGAGGCTGACCGGGTGGTCTTTTCTGTTCTCGCGGGTACCACTCAGCAATAAGTGCAGTCTACCTATTGTCCGTGAGCCGTGCTGTGTGGCCTGCTCATCGCATTTTGTTATGTCTGCTTTCCACGATAATATCTTTCACGCTGCTGCGTTCTCTGATCATTTCATTTGGAATGCTATCCAGAAGGGAAATTCCCAACAAAGCTTGCTCCATTGCCCTTTCAGCTACCAATAGTTGCTGCTCTTCTCTCTTCGTCAGCGCCCATGTTTCGCTGCCATACAACATGGCTGGTAGCACTGTTGAATTGAAGATATTTGTACATGTGGTCTTATTGATTTTTTTGTTTGAGGATGTCCTTGATGGAATTGAATGCATTGAATGAATTGCATTGAACTCGACGCTATCGAAGGCCTTTTCATAGTCGTCGAAAGCAATGCACAGAAGAAGTTTGTATTCCCTTGCTCTTTCTAGGAGCTGGCTAAGGGTAAATATATGGTCGATAGTGCTGAAATTTCTTCGAAACCCTGCCTGCTCTCTCGGCTGTTGTTCATCCAGGCTCTGTGAAAGTTGGTTCGTTTCTACCTTTGTAAAGAGCTTGTAAATATGAGAGAGTAGTCATATAGGGCGGTAATTCTTAAGATTTTCTCCATCGCTCTTCTTGTGCAGCAAGATGGTATTCGACTCCTTCCAGCTTGATGGTATTTTTCCTTCTTCAAGATATCGACTGAATCTTAAAGTGAGGGCCTTCCAAAGTTTTTCGCCTCCTGCAGAAATCATTTTTGACGTTATTCCATCTTTGCCTGGAGCTTTTCCCTTCTTCATCTGGTATAGTGTGCTTCAGATTTCACTGATGATTATTGGGGGGACGTGTTCTTCTGACTCCTGGAGCGTTGGGAGAGGGACGTTGATTCTTGATTTGAATAGTTCTGTATAGAAGTCCTTACAGACCTCCTCCATCCCTGCTCTGTCGATTACTGTCTCTCCATCCTTGTTCTTCAATGCTGTTACGCTCAGTCTATACTGCGTCAATTCCCACTTGCATGTCCTGAAGCTTTTGCATGATTCATCTGTTTTGAGGAGTTTTTCTTTCCGGAAGTTCTCAAAGTCATCCTTCAGCTTTTGCTGCATAAGCTTGCACAGAATGGAGTACTCGAAGTTGTTATCCGAGCTCCTTTTCATGTTTCTCCACTTCTCCAGCAGGCTTTTCGTTTCCTTTGAGATTCTTCCCTTCACCTTCTTCGACTTTTCAATTTCAGCTGCTTTTAAGCAACATCTCAGCTTGTCAGCAAAGATACTATAGTCCTCATCACACTTTCCCGTCTGGCTCCAGTCAAACCCAGAAATCGCTTTCTTCAGCTTTGCTTCATCTAATGTCTTCAGCTGCTGTTTCCTATTTGCCATCTCTAATGCCTTCTTTTCCACCACTTTGTCGAAAATCAACTTTGCTCTAAGCAAGCGATGTTCACTGCCGATGTTGAAAGGTTGCACCACAGAGACGTCTTGAACGACGCGCCTTTTATTGACTAAAATATAGTCAATTTCATTCTTGCTCTTCGCATTTGGTGCGATCCACGTCCAACTTCTTGCAATCTTCTTTTTATACCAGGTGTTCGCCACGTACAGTTCTTTCATTTCTGCCGACACTACTAATCTTTCTCCTCTTTCATTCCTTTCGCCACTGCCGTATCTCCCTATAAACTTTTCGTCAGCTTTCCCTCGTTCGACTTGGCGTTAAAGTCTCCCATAGTAACAGTGTAAGTGGACTTTTGCGCGCGGGCTCTTTTGAGCTCTCAGTAGAATTCTTCTACTTCTTCGTTCTCACTTGCACTTGTGGGGGCATAGGCCTGGATGACCTTGAGGGTAGCCTTTGACTCTATCTGAAGATGAAGCACACCAATACGTGATGATATTAGCTGGCATGATATAACTTTCAAAGACCAGTTCTTACTGACGATAAATCCCCCAATGTTTCTAGCACCATCTCCCTTTCCGAGCCTCACAGCGATTCCATTCTTCCAGTTGATTTCCAACTCCTTCTTTCGTCGGGTTTCGCAGACACCGAGGATGTCGCATCTTATCCTTTTCTTTTCCTCCATCAAATGGTTTAACGTTTCCTCCTTCGCCAGCAATCTACAATTGTAAGTACACACAGCGAGGGTTGTTCTTTTCCGTGTTGGCCTAGCACCTGACATTTTTGTCAGCCTCTCGTTGCTCAATTTCCACTCTGCCACTGTAGAATGGTTCGGTGACACTCAGGGGACTAAAACCCATTTACTCATGTTGTTTTAGCCATTGACTTCAAGCCATCCCACTGGCTAGGTGGGCAGGCGTGCGTACCTCCTCAAAGTTAGCTAGCCTCCAACCTCTAAGGAGAGGGAAAAACTGAAAGAGCAATCCCATCCCTGGATTGGATAGTCTGACACCTTTGTAGCATGGTTAGACCTATCAGGGCATACGCCCCACTAACATAGCTGTCAGACAGCCAGGGTCACCGCTGTGCCACAATGAAGCGTTGAGGTAGGATTTTGCAGCGGGACTATACCTAACTTAAAATCAAATATAATGGATGAGGAGCTGCTGACATAAATGAAACCAGAACACATACTAAGAGGCATTCAGAATCCTATTTCTAATTGTTGTGCCACTGGTTTTCAATGTCTTCACTTTTATGAGTGAATGTACCAGCTCATTTACTCATGGTATCTACTTAGTATGATTATTATGACCTGTCTTTGTATAAAGTCAAGATGCTAAGTTAAAAGCCCAAGAAACAACTTATCCTATCCCAGACATCATCTTTCATGGTAGTACCTTCTCACTAACATATATCAATGTAATACCATCAAGAACTATAGCCCACATCGCTTCTTTAAATTTAGGGAGAAAAGGAGAGCTTACATTTTAAAAAACTCTATATGCTAGATGCATGTACAAAAACTGGTTTTCACGGATAGATAGCTACACACAGTAATAGAAGGATAAGGCATTTTGAAATGGGTGCAAATATGTGCATGTGCATATGTGCATGCATATATTCATGACTGTGCAAGACTATATGATTGGTTTGAACAATTACTGTTACATATTTATATTTTGAAGAAAAGTGCATACAAGTATAAAGACTTCTGTACACTCTTGTCAGGAAAATTCAGGAAGAATCCCTCTACTGATTCTGATCTGATGATACAGGAAACTTACCAGACTTGGAAGGAAATGTTGCACACACGGCAGAACTGATACACAAAAATAGGATAAGAATTTTGGGGGTGATTGCTGAGAACATTTTTTGTTTGTGTGGCTAACTCAGATAAGGGACACACATGATACTCCATGATAATGGGATTTTACCTTTTAATGACCTTAGCTGTGGTTGGCTATGACTCAAAAAATCATTACCATCGAAAGCTCTCATGAATGTTCTACATGAAATGAATGGGTGCTCTTATTTCAGGTCCTGATGGAGGGTAACCCCTGCACAAAATCCCCACCAGTCTAGTAATTGTTACACAGGCTTAGCAGACTGGTCAGAGAGGCTAATATCAAGATGTGCATGAAGCCTGACCTATTCTTTCCCAGATAGTAGTGTCCCTTCAGGTAAAACTAAGGTATGTAGCTGAGGTGATATGATAGGAGCAAACCTGTTCCTGAAAAAGCTGTGAATACTGATCATGCCCAATCTTGTACTAAAAATGGTCAAGAAATGGGGTGTGTGTGTGTGTGTGTGTGTGTGTGTGTTTGAGCGAGAGTGAGCAGGGGAAGAATTTTTTAAAAAAATTCTCTTCCACTTTTCATTAAAATTTAGAGTTTAAAAATATTTTAAAAGAAGGCAAAACAAACAAACAAAACACAACACACAACCAGTTCTATAGCTGTCCAGCAAATAGAGAGAAATCTTGACAAAAATCATAATTTTTTTATTATATTGCTATGTTTATTTCAGTGAATATGTTGTTACATTGTAGATCCTATTCTAAGGATTAGTTTCTCTATTTGTTTTCCTTTTAGATTAGATATGGGCTCAGAGCATAATTTCAAATTCATATTAAAATCCAGACTTCTTATCTCTGTAATGGGCTGACACCATTTCCCCCCATGTCCAAACATTGCTTTAGTTGGGGATCCACAAGCCACATCCAAATCCAAAATTCCCAAATTTTAGAGCAGTGGATTTAGCATTCAGATTTAGTTGATTATCAATAAAATAAATACAGGTTCAAGCTGTAAACTTGGATCTACATCCAGATCAGATTTTTCTCTTAGCTCATTTCTGTTTAATATACACAATGATAATATTAAGTTTTGGTCAATTCAAGCTATTTATTATGCCATGCTAATTTTCTCACAGTTCTAGAGGTTTGAGTTTTGTGCTTGCATTGGTTCAGACTAAAAATAAATATTTACATGATTGAAAAATAGTTAATTCTTCAACAGAAAAAAATAAGTGATTTAATCAATTGCTAGAGTCAATCTCAAAGACAAGCATGTTATTAGTTGAGGCATACAAATGAAAACAGTATTTAAATCGGTGTTTAAAAAGCTTTGCATTTTCTGTAAACATCTAATTTACTTTTATTAATATAAAATGTTTCATTGTAACTGCTTGAGCAGGGTTGGGCAAACTTTTTGGTCCAAGGGCCACATCTCTGTATGGGAATTGTATGGGGAGCCATGAATGCTCACAAAATTGAGAGGTGATGTGTAAGAGGGGAGGAGGGCTCTGCTGGGAGTGTGGCCTTTGGGAAGGGAGCAGAAATAAGGAGAGTTCAGGGTGCAGGAGTGGGCTTTGGGTTGGGACCAAGGTGTTTGGAGGCTAGGAGGGTGCTCTCAGTTAACACAGGAGATTGGGGCACACAAGACAATGAGGGTTCCAGCTGGTGGGGAAGGCGCAGGAGGATGCTCAAGGCTAGGATGAAGGGGTTGGGGCATGGAGGGGATTCAGGGGTCCAGGCTTCAGGTGGTACTTACCTAAAGCAGCTCTTGGATGCAGCAGATCATCCTCCCACTGGCTCCTAATCTGAGACGGGGCCATGCAGCTCTATGCACTGCCCTATCCACAGGCACCACCCTTTCAGTTCCTTTTGGCTGCAGTTCCTAGCCAATGGGAGCTGCAGAGCCAGGACTTGGGATGGGGGCAGCATGTGGAGCCCCGTGGATGTGTCTCTTTCTGGGAGCCAAGCAAAGCTACTGCAAATGCAGAGCAGGACAAGGCAAGCCTCCAACCCTCTTCCTGTCTGATGCACCAGAGTGGGGGTAAGCTCCTGACCCTACTCCCTGGCTGGAGCTCATGGGTTAAATTAAAACGACTGATGGGCTGGATGTAGTCTGCAGGCTGCAGTTTCTCCACCCCTGTGCTACAGTGTCCTCAAGTATGTAAGTTGCTGAAATGAGCTGTAAATATAAAGATAGATACATAACCCTGAGCCTATCAAACACTTTAAACACGCGTTTAACTTTAAGCATGTGAGCGATCCCATTTTCTATGCAGATTGGCTGGCACTATCACTTCTTTCTCAGTGTGTTTTGAAAATGACAATACCTTGGGAGTCTGATTTCTATTTTTATACACATGAGTTTTTCAGGGATGAAACTCCATTATCTTCAACAGGTTTTTTTTTCTAATTTACTGAAACATAAATGAGATTAGAATGGGATCTGGTAAATCTGAGAGCAATAGTTAAATTTTCATAGGCATTTCAATCCTAATTCCCAGGTTTCTATCCAAAATGGTTTCTCTGCTCCCAAATGAACTTTTTTTTTGGTACTTTTTTGCTCTTATTGGAAAACATGATCTGCCATTTTTTAGTTAAAGGAGAGGTTTTAAAAATATGCTTTCCTTATATTTTTATTTTAAAAAGATATTTTAACGTTACCCTGCCACTGCTGTCATGCCAAAACAGCTGTGGTTAAAAAACTGAAATTTGTAGGAAAGTCCATTAATTGATGAGATGTGACCAAATATTGTAAAATTTGTGTTGATTTGACTGAGCTAGGAACACATCAAGATAGCACCTTGTAATGTACACTACTGATATTTTCAAACATTTTTAATTCACATTCTGAGCACATTAGCTTGCGTTGCACATGGCTCACTTTGTTGCACAGTGAGTACCTTGAATGGCTCTAAACCAGCTAGGATCCATTTTCAAACTTTCTGTGAATTACCAGCCTGCTGAAAGGAATCTTTCTTATTCTCCACCAAAATGTTCCTTTAATCTATGAGGATTTTCACAGAGCTGAGAGGCAGGAAAGCTTCTGTTCTGCTTTTAACATGTATCATGTAGATGAAGCCTCACACACTGCCCTCTGAGGTAAACAAAATGGTTACCTCCGTTTATCAATTTGGTATCTAAATTCCAGTCAGATTAAGTGACTTGCCTTGGGAGACTCAGGAAAATAATCCACTTTTCTGGTGTGATATTTGCATTTCATCCTCTAGGTGTCTCTTTGAAAAAATAAATCAAAATCTTCTGTGCTATATATGTGTACGTTAAGCTGTAGAAAAAAATTATAATGCAAAATATAGTAAAAACATATATAGACAACTAGCCTGATGTGTGCATGCACAATAGGCAGAGTTACATTTACATGTGTGTTTTCTGATGTTTAATCTTAATTTAGCAACCTCAATGTTCTCTTAAGGGTTGTGTGTGTGTAATGCAGGATTGTTGGAAGACATGGGAGAGAGAGTAGATCCAGATCTCTGGAGGAGATCCTGACAAGGGTTTTTAAATCTTGAAAGTCTTCAGATCAGCTTTTCTTATACCACACACAGAAGGCGGGGAAGGGGAGAGGGAATGGGGAAGTGTTTCTCTTCGGTTCCACCTTATAGCGTTAGTTTTCCTTTGTGCTTATTTGTAGCAATTGAATTACCCTTTCTGAATGTTTGGTGAGATTCTTGAATGCTCTTAGATGGCTTGTCTACCTCTTAAGTTTTGGAAATATTTTTGTTGTTCTTGATTGGTTCTGCTGGCTGGTTGCTCCTCTCACCCCTGCACTGAATTCTGTAAAGTGAATAGAACTAGTAGGTACACTGAGGAGTCTCTGTGTTGCTTTGGATGAGCTTTTTCAGACTTCTTTCTGGTGTTTGTCACAACTTAAGCAAGAATGTTTGGCAGCAGTGGGTCATGTTGTGACCATGTGTTCCCCCAAAATGCTGGGAGTGAGGGAGTTCCAGGATCAAATGGGCAGCAAGACTTTTACACTGAGAAGAGACCAAAGATGTCCCTCCCTCATGCCCAATTCTGGACACAAGGAAGCAGCTGGGTGGAGGATTTTGGTTTTGAGCTGCATCCAAATGGGCAGGCTGTATGGCTCCTATATTGTTGGGCCTACTACAGGGTGGGCAATAATTTTTGATGGGGGGGGGTGGTACTCCAAGATTTTGGAAAGTGATCGAGGGCCACACTCTGCCATGATATTAATAGAGGAGGTGTGTGCCGGCTCTGGGATGCAGGTTGGGTGCTGAAGGGGGGTTGGAGTAAGGGAATGGGGAACAGGAGGGGGTGTGGGGTCTGAGAGGGAGTTTGGGTGAAGGAGGCAGTTTTGATCTGGGGCATTGGACTGGGGTGCAAGGGTTTGGGTTGTAACTTGGGACAGGGATACAGGAGAAGTACAGGGGTTTTGGATCTTACCCAGGGCTGGAGGGGGTTGTGACCTGGGGCAGGGGATTGGGATGCTGGGGTCTGGGAAGGGTGATAAGTCTGGGAGGGGGACAGAGGGTTTGGCTTATGTGGGGTAGGAGGCAGGAGTGGGGGGCAGAGGGTTGGAGGAGAGAGGAGTTGGGGTGCCAGAGGCAGGCTCTGGCTGGGAGATTTATCTGGGTAACTCCTGGTCAGCAGCCCAGCAGGGTTCTCAGGCAGCTACCCTGCCTGCCCAATCCACCGCATAAACTGCAGGGGCCATGTGCATTGGTGATTAAGAGCCTGAAGGGAGGGAGTAGTGGTGCTTTGTATGCTACCCATTCTTCAAACAGGCAGCTCCCATTGCCCAGAAATCGGCCAATGGGATTGTGCTGGGGTGGGAGCAGCATGTGAAGCATCACTCCCCCTGCCCCCTGCTCACAGCTGAGAAAGAGAAACAGCTGTGCAGAGGGGCATGGGGCAAGCAGGGAGTCTGCTGCTTGATGTCCCCCACTGATCCATTAGCCAGATCTGGTGACTTGGCGGGCCAGATCCAGCCCCTGGGCCATATTTTGCCTGGCCCTAGCCTACTATATAGTCTTTGGATGAATAGGGAACTATGTTGAACTGTTTCAATGTATCTCACCTTAGAGATTGCAAAGCAGTTTCATGACCACACTAACCTTCCCACGTTGCTAAGGTGAGGGGCTTCTCCACACTTTGAGAGGTTTCCATCAGTGTCCCTTCTAATTTTTTCCATCCATGTGCACAGAGAAATGTGCAGATGCGCACCACCAGTAGAAACACATGCTGCAGGCTGTGGGTTCTCTGCTAATCAGCTGAATCTCTCCTGGATGGCTGCCCAAGTGCTCAGCTTACATGGAACACTGGTCTCCCACCTTTCCCATATTTACTATGGCAAAGGTGAAAACCACTTAACCATTTGGAATGTCCTGTAACAGGTGGTGAGATTTCATAATAAGGTTAAAGCCATTTGACTCAAGTCACCATCACGTATAAAGTCTTTATTCACTCATGATGCCAAGTTTTAAATTTCAAACAAAGCCGTGAGGCAAGCACATTGTCAACGGAAAAAAGAAAGCACTGAAGCTCAGGCTTGACTCTGAGCACCTGAATAGTCCTTTTGACTGGAAACATTTAAAATTAAATACATCCTTACGAGTTTTGTTTGAGCAGAGCCAGAATGCTCAGCACTTTACAGGATCAAGCCTTAAACTAGAAAGAAATCCTGCTTGTAAGTAAAACGATGGGAGGGAGGAAGGGTGTGTTCCTGATCACTTAAAGCTTAGTGAATGGCTGGGAGTCTTAAGCCATTGTGTAAGCCTCTTGAGGAGTATTCCTCAAAGATATAGTGCAACAGAAGAAAGGGATTGTTTTTAGCCCATCTTTTCTGCAGATGGGGTGAGTACACCACTGTAATATATTTGGATTACTGTGCTCTAATTGAATTGATACCTCTTTCAGAGTAGGAAGCTTTTCTTAACAGAATAGTAAGAGATATACAGTGTGTTTGTGTGTGTGTCTATTTGAACTCAAAGCAGAAAAGCTTATTTTGGAGTGACAAAACAACAACATCAAATAGTTTGTTTTAACTAGGAATTTCTATGATTTGCCTAAAGAAAATGCCTCTTACAGTATCTTGTGCAGATATTCAAAATATGATCATATGTGCACATGTCTCTATAGGTAGGGCTCTTTAAGTTTGTCTATGGCTTGAATGTTCAGTAAAATTAATTGGTGTTTGTTAGCCAAGGGGTCAGATTAAATAATGATGATGACGTCTTCTGGCCTTTAAATCTAAAAAATTGTCTCTTGGTTCTGCTGGGCTCTTTAAGGTTGGCTCTTTGATTTGGAGATAGAGAGTGGGGCGGGGGGAGGGAGCAGAAAGGACCATCCATTTGGGGCATCAAAATGAATCATTACTCATAGCAAATAATCCAGATCTGTGATCCTCCTCCTTCTTTCTTTAAGAATGGCATAGTTAACAAATTCGACATCTAAACTTCAATCACCAAACATCTGAGTTAAACCCTCAAACTGAGTTAAACTCTCAGAACTATTGTTCAGAGCCTACTCTATATCAGTTATATTCTTCTCTATATCAGTTATACTCAACTATTTTTCTGAGGTTTTCTCTAAGCGATAACAGCTAAAGGTTTATTTAAAAAAATTAAACCTGAGATTCTGGACAACAAGATGATAACTTTGGAGAAATGCTGTCATGGTGCATGGGTGTGTGCTAGCTCTTTCCAAAACCTGGCTAAATAAGAAACCTAAGTGTAATGGGCATTTTCTTTCGTTCCCAATGTTATTTATCTCTTATGGCTGGCAAAGAGTAGCAGTTGCTAATTTGATAACATACCACAGGAGGAAGTAGTTTGTATCACTTAGCACAGAAGGACAATCTTCATAAGTAGTTAATTATTTTTTTCCCATCAGATCAGATAGAAAATTACAAAAATTAATTCATATTTTGTATTTATACCTGATGATCCAATGGCCTTTTATCTGATGATCTCAAGCCAATATACATCTGAAGTTGATATCATTACGTACATTTTAAATTTGATTAACCAAGGCACATAATGGCTACGTCTTGATCCAGCAAAGCATGCTAGCATTTGCTTATCTTTGAGCACATGAGTATCCCCATTTCTGGATGAACAGTACAGCGCCCCTTGGGACTGGCACTGGGTGTATGCTAAAAGTTAAGCACATTTTTAAGTCGTTTCCTGAAGTGGGGATTTAGTGATTTTGCCAATGGTCATAAATGGCTCAATTGTAAAGTTGACAATGGAACCCAGATTTTCTGTATCTCAGGGCTAATTTCTACTTTCAGATACAAAAAGGGAAAGGCACAGAGGTCAGTGGATTTGTGCCAGTGAAAATATAGTTACAAGTCAGATCAGCACTGGGCCTCCAGTCACCTGCTCAACATTTAGAAAAAAAAGATTTACCATTATCATATATATAGTAGCCCAATGTCTGTGAGTCTGTAACGCTGAAATGCTGGCTGTTCCCTCTGGGCGGTGCTGTTGCCTGAAATGCTGGCTGTTCCCTCTGGGCGGCCCATGCTACATGGGGAGTGTGGGGCCCAAATGGCCGCTTGCTCCCCCGTGGTGGCCCGGCTGAGCAGCGCAGAAGTCAGTCGAGCACCACAGCGGAAGGGGAAGGGGGGGGGAGGTGATGTGCGGCGTGACAGCGGCTCCAGGTCCCACCCCCTGGCCGTGAACCGAAGGCTCAGGAGAGAAGTCCGACGTGGAGAAGAGACCTGAAAATCCTGTCTTATGACAGGCTAATTGGCTAGTTTTTTAATACTTGCTATTAGGAGTGAAAGAAAAATAATTCCTATTGTCACAAGGTGTGTGGCTTCTTTAAAGCAGACACAGAGCTAGGCCCACCTGTGACGTTATTAGCTCATCTCCCCAGGTGGTGAGATGCAGTAAGGACAGGTGACTTGCAGGTCTAGTGGCTTAATTTAGCTTCTTAGGGAAAGACAAGTAGACCTGCAGAGAGGCAGGCACGTTCTCTCTACCTGGAATTGAAAATTCTGCCCTGGGGCAAAGCAGAAAGACACTATGAAAGAAGCCTTGGGAGTTGGTGCTCAGCAAAAAGATCAGGGAGTGACATAAAGAAGCCCAGGAAGCGCTGATGGGGGAGACTGAAAAGGGCTTGAGGAAGACTGGAAACAAAGCCAGAAGGCTTTACAAAGGGGTCTGGATGAAGAGACAATGAGTGTACTGGATCAGATACAAGGGTGAAGACAGTGCCATAACTAGCTAATTTTGCGCCAGAAGCAAGAATATAATATAGAATATAATACATAAGAATATAATTTAACCCTAAAAATTGCACCCCCTCATGTTTATATATTCATAGTAGTTATTTCGTAGAAAAAGGGAAAATACATAAATAACAACATGTTTATTTATTATAGTTCTGAGATCTGCATAAACAATCAATTAATATATATAATTATAAAATATCACCATGTCAGTACTATTAGTTATTTGTTTTTACTTGTACATTGTGTGCTTTTAATGAGGCAAACTCATCAATAATTGTGTTAAAATTAATATTATTTGCAACCTCGTGTTCTATAAATAAAATGGACATATCTGATAATCTCTCCTGACCCCCAGCTCTAATCACATACCCCTAAGACCTAGAGCCACTCCCCTGGCAGAGGTGAGACCCAGGAGTCCTCGCTCCCACTCTGACACCCCCTACCTCACCCTCTGCACCTCTGCCCCCGTGCAGGGCAATCTGAACCCCTTCTCCCCAGTCCCATGCCCCGAAACTGTGCTAGGGCACCTTAAGGCAGCACTTGGCACGGCTGAGCTGGTGCCCAGCTTCCTGCGCCACTCAGAAGCAGCTGACGTGCTGGGCGGCCGCCAGGGCTGGTGACTGTTGCATCGCGGAGCAGCAACGTGCAGCCTGACATGTAAACTGTGGGCCGGCTGATGCTAATAGGTGGAGGAGGGAAGCGGCGTTGTCTTAAAATAAGTAGCTGTCTTAAAATAATTAGTTTTCTATATTATTTTTCTGCGCCCTCTCAGCTATGCGCCCGAGGCAAGTGCCCCACTCGCCTCGCCCTTGTTATGGTCCTGGGTGAAGATTGAGAAGGAGAGGCTCTGCAGAGGCCTGCCAAGGCAGGGAAGAGTAACAGAGAGCAGACTCCAGGGGACAATGGGAACAAAAGAAATCCCAAATTGTGTTTTGAGTTTTATATCAATACATTACACCATGCAAGAAGGGGCATTACTGGACAAATATCCAAAGTGTAGAGTTTATTTAAGGAGTCCCAAAGAATGGAAACTGAGGCAGAGCACTACAGAGCCACCCCAGGCCTCAACAGGGTGCTATTGAAGGGGTTGCTTTAGCATATCCATCACTTTGACTGTAAATCATAAAGATCAACATGCCTTTACTCACTTCCACACAGCTGATTTTCAGAGCTCAAAATTATACTCTAATTACAGTGTCTGTTCATGGAAATGCTGGTATTTATGCTTCAGTCCTGATGTAAAAATGAGCACAGCCTTTATCACACTAATTGTCTTTATGCATTCCATGCTTATAGCAAATGAAGCACACACACCCTGTGTGTTTCTCTAAAGAATCCAAAATGAAAAAAGTTTCTTAGAATAAAAGGTTAGGTTATCTTTCACAGAAACATTTTCTGTGATTGGCAAATCAGAAAGTGGTCAATCACAAGACAGCTATAGAGATGTTTTTCATTTCTAGTAACAGCAGGATGCTAACAGGAGAGTTAAGAAGACAAAAAAAAAAAAAGAAAGAAAGGGGGGGGAAAAAAAAGAAAATCCATTGATTTGTTGACAGAGGCCTAGCAGCTGTCACAGTAAAACATGGTTCCCTTGCACTTAATCAATGTCAGCCTCCCAAATCGTTTTGTAGCCCTGATGAAAAGCAATCAAGAGGAACACCTTCATAAGCATGAAGCTTGCTAGATGGAGTTCAATGAAGTGTGTAGCTAAGCTTAGGCACTCCAAGTGTGATACATGACCCAAAAGTCTAACCAGAAACTCTTAACCCTTACAAAGGAGGCAACAATTATTGGCCCCCTTTAAAGGTAGCGATTGCCTTCCCACCTCAATCTATAATTTAGAAAAGAGATCATGTGCCTGCTTTGATGTGTAGCCTTTTTCTTCTCTGAATAAGCTCAGTCATTAATCATGGCTTGTGTCTCAAAAAGTGAGGAACTCCTTTAAATGTATTTCATTTTTGTGGAAGACAGAGCAGAAACAGTGACCAATTTTGTTACCAATCTTTCACAGTGTCTTCAGAGAATACTTTCAGCACTAGAAGATGCCTTCATTAGCGTTTCTACCACAGTTCAAAAATGAAATGTGCTGAATGAAGACTAGGAGATTCCTCACCACTTTGTTTCTAAATGTAAGTAAGTCAGAACACTGACATTATACTCTAAGTTATTTAACAGTTCCCTCATGCAATTAACATTAATTTCACTTTCATGAACCTTTTATTGGCCAAAGCAAAGGGCAAAGTAGGTTGTGGAACTATGCTGTCAAGTTCATTAAAATGAGATTGTAAACCAGACAGAGGCCTTTATTTTATAGTTCATTGGAAGGGGTAGGCTAGATCAGCAATCTGTATACCATGCCACCAGCAGTGCGCAGTGTCATATTGTCAGAAGTGATGGTAGCAGTGGAAGTTCTCACAGAGGTATTGTTGATATCAAGGTGACTGATAATATTTTGAATGAAGGAAGAAGATTGAAAATGTACTATGTGTTTAATTTAAACATAACAAAACCCATAGAAGTGGCATATGGTAAAAGGAACTGCACATTCATCAACTAGTGTATCATTGCGATATCTTTGGAAGCCATATCGTATTAAATATATAAATGGTCAATGTTTGACTGTGTGAGCCAAGGATTGTGTGCATTTCTTGAGTGTGGGGAGGGTTGCCAGAACTCTGCCATGGAGTTGCACTGTAAATGACTCCACAAAGGACCATCCTGTGTGGCGGCTTGTATATAAAATCATAGACTCCTAGAACTGGAAGGGACCTTGAGAGATCATTGAGTCCAGTTTCCTAGCTTCACAGCAGGACCAAGCACTGTCTAGATCATCCCTGGCAGGTGTCTGTCTAACCTGCTCTTCAGTATCCTCAGAGATGGAGATTCCACAACCTCCCTAGGCAATCTATTCCAGAGTTTAACCACCCTGACTGTTAGGAAGTTTTTCCTAAATGCCCAACCTAAATCTCCCTTGCTGCAGTTTAAGCCCATTGCCTTCTTATTTTCTCTTCAGAGGCCAAGGAGAACAATTTTTTCTCCCTCCTCCTTGTAACACCCTTTTAGATACTTGAAAACTGCTATCATGTCCCCTCTTAGTCATCTATTTTCTAAACTAAACAAGCCCATTTCTTTGTCTTCCCTCATAGGTCACGTTTTCTAGATCTTTAATTATATTTGTTGCTCTTCTCTGGACCTTCTCCAGTTTCCCCATATCTTTCTTGAAATGTGGTGCCCAGAACTGGACACAATACTCCATCTGAGGCCTAATCAGCACAGAGCAGAATAATTAATTCTCATGTCTTGCTCACAACACTCCTGTTAATGCATCCCAGAATAATGTTTGGGTTTTTTTGCAACAGTGTCTCACAGTTGACTCATGTTTAACTTGTTGTCCACTATTATCCCTAAGTCCCTTTCTGCAGTACTCCTTCCTAGATAATCACTTCCCATTCTGTATGTGTGAAACTGATCGTTCCTTCCTAAGTGGAGTACTTTGCATTTGTCCTTATTAAATTTCATCCTGTTTATCTCGGATCATTTCTCTAGTTTTTCCAGATCATTTTGAATTTTGACTCTATTCTCCAAAGCAGTTGCAACCCCTTCCAGCTTGGTATCATCGGCAAACTTAATAATTGTACTCTCTATGCCATCATCTAAATTGTCGATGAAGATATTGAACATAACCGGTCCCAAAACAGACCCCTGTGGAACTCCACTTCTTATGCCCTTACAGCATGATTGTAAACCATTAATAACTACTCTTTAGGAATGATTATCCAGCCAGTTAGGCACACACCTTATAATAGCCCCACTTAGGTTGTATTTCCCTAGTTTATTGATAAGAAGGTCATACCTTCTTTGACTGTGTCAAATGCCTTACTAAAGTCTACGTATATGGCATCCACCGCTTCTCCCTTATCCACAAGGTTTGATATCTCTTCCAGATGTTTGCAGATGGATTCCTTAATTACTTGCTCCATTATCTTCCCTGGTACAGAAGTTAAACTGACTGGTCTGCAGTTTTCTGGGTTGTTCTTATGTCCCTTTTTTATATGCTGGTTCAAACTGGATTTTTCAGAACTGATTGACAAAGGAAATACTTTTGGCATAATAAAGGTTGATTTTAAACCTATTCAGCCTTCTTTCGGATGCAGCAAATGGACAGGCCTTTCTGTCCAAGGTCCCCACACCTCGTAGAAGGGTTGGAAAGACCTTCACCTACTGCAGATCCATAAGACTGTGGGGTGAGCTTTGGTAATCTTTTAGCATGCATGTATTTTAGCATGCAATTGTTTTTGATTTTTACATGTTTTCCCTGTAATGCTTTTACCTTTAAAATTAGTGTGCTTGCTTAGAAGGAGGTGTGAGCTAATATGTAACTGCTTTCAATATATTGTTCATAGCCTTTTGAGGGAAAGTAAAGCGATGGTGCTGGCTTTTAGAAAGATTGGCTTTCAGGGGATATCACAGTGAAAGGTAGGGAATTGTGCAGTCTCAAAAACCCTGGTCAGAATGAGGTGGGATAAGGTTCCCTGCCCAAAGGCATATGAAGACTGCAGACTTGGGACCTGACTGGGAACTCTGTGGACTTTGGCAGAGGGATGGGGGAGGTGGGGACATAAGTCCAGTTACCCTGGAATCATGACACCACCAACCAATCCATTTAGTGCAGGTAAGAACATGATCACTCTTTATCATTCCTAGCTAGACTCTGAACTGTGCAGTGCTTTGTTGCAAAAACAAAATAATTTGAATTCAAGCACAGGCCTAGTGGCTAGAAACTTCTCTACAAAAATCAAGAAGGGTCAGAGAAAGAAAGAGAGAATGACTAATTTAGAGGGAATTTCTAGAGTGCACTTATTGTATTTGGATGGGAAGGAGAAAAGTTCATTTTTTACTGATCTAAAGCCCCTGTTAAGGATCTCTCCCCATTTCAAGTCTGTCACTCCCACATTTGCTCCCCAATCACTCACACCCTAAACTAGGGGTGAGGAACCTTTCTGGGGTTGGGGACTACTGACCCACAGAAAAATCAGTTGGGGACCACACACGTGTGAGACGTGGCCCCTGCGTGAGAAGGAGAAAGATACTTCCCACATTCCCCTCATACACCAGAGCCTACAGGAGCCTAGGCTATTAGATTTTGTGTGTTCTAGCCTGGCAGGAAAATGGCGGGGACCACCAGCACAGACTCTCCAATGTTAGGCGGCAAGTCCTGAGCCTTGGGAGTTGGATCCAAGCAAGCCGGAGGCTGCGTCCAGCCTTCAGGCCTTAGGTTCCCCACTCCAATCCTAAACAGTCAATAGAAGTGGCCTGAATGTTTTCTGTAGATTTCTTCTGAATGGTTCTAATGATTCTGCTTCTGGTTTTCTAGAATCTTGACTTCTCTTTTCCAGGGTTACCATATCTGAACTTTCAAAAAAGAGGACACTGCTGAGAGGGAGTGTATCTGTATCAGTATCTACCAACTCCCGTTGTATTAATGTGTTGTGTTATATATACAGTAAAACCTGTGTTATCTGGTACGCTTGGGGATTAAGGCATTCCGGTTATCTAAAAATTCCGGTTATCTGAGGGTCCCATCAATCTAGGAAAAAACAATGGACAGTAATAGTAAAACTCAAGTTATTAATATTGGTAATTTTGTAGTGTGAGGCAGTTGGTCTCACATTTCTATTTTGAGTTAAAGATGATTAGTACTACTTAAATAAAAAATTGTTAAGCCAATCATGGTAAACCAAACCAGGCCTGTGCACCTGAAGATGTGACAGTATTGTGGCTGGGGGCAATGATGATTAACAAAGTTTTCTAGTTAACAGAGTGCCAGATAACAAAGGTTTCACTGTACTATATAATAATATATTATATATTATAATATTTATAACACATTACTGCTGAGAGGGAGTGTATCCGTTGCATTATTCTCTTTTTTGAAAGTTCAAATATGGTAACCCTACTCTGCTCACACTGGACAATGAGTATATGTGGCCTAAAAAAATCTATTCAACTCTGATGCAGCCAGTGGAAACTGACATTTCACACTTCTCAGCTTAGCCTAATGTTAAAGAATCACACAGCACTATTACCATCTGTTTTCATGGACTTCATGCTATGATAAAATCAAGCTGTTTCTACATATGAATAAATATTTAAAGTTAAATATCAGACTCTTGAACCTGAATACAAATACTAGTATATGGATCCGTTGTGTACACTGTGGTTTAAGAAAAATAGTTAAGTTATATCCATCTGTGAAATATATGGTATCCAATGTATGTTATAGCTAAGAATATCCTGAAATGAAATTATGACCCAGTCTGTCTAGACAGTGGAAAGATTGCTAAATTGCTACTATATATTAGCCAGACACCATTGTTAAGCTTCCTGAGAGTTCAGTCAAAAACATCCATTATCACATGAAACTATTCAGCCAATTTTTCAAAGCAACAATTAAAATAAAAATGTGCATTTGAAAGGTCTGGGATGAAGTAGCATTATGAACATAGAGCCCTTTAAAAGCCAAATTCTAGTTTGTTGGATGTTCCACAATTTGATCACACACATGTTTTGACCCTGACTAAAGCACTGTTGATTTATCCACAACAAAAATTACTGAAATCCACAATATTTGCTAATGAAAGTAGAGATCTTTAAATGATATTTATAGTGTGATGTTAATCTCAACTAGCTGACTATAATATTACTAACCAATTAGCCCTTCATAAGACGGGATTTTCAGGTCTCTCCTCCACGTCGGTCTTCTCTCCTGAGCCTCCGGTCTCTCGCTCCGTCTCTCTCTCTCTCTTCTCCTCCTCCTCTTACTGCCTCACCCTCTCTCTCTTTCACTTCTCCTCCCCCTCCTGCCTCTCACTCGGAGGACCGCGGAGCCCAAATGGCCGTTTGGGCTCCGCACTCCCCGTGCTGCATGGGGGACGCCGAGCCCAAACGGTCGCTTGCACCGCTTGCTCCCACGTGGCGGCCTGGCTGAGCAGCGCAGAAGTCAGCCGAGCGCCACGGCAGGAGGCGGGGACTGGAGCTGCTGTCACACCGCATGTCACGCCGCCTCGCCTCCCACCGTGGGAGGCGAACTTCGCGCCACTCAGCCGACCGCCGCTGGGGAGCAAGCGGCACAAGTGGCCGTTTGGGCCCCGCACTCCCCGCAGCACGGGCCGCCCAGAGGGAACAGCCAGCATTTCAGGCAACAGTGCTGCCCAGAGGGAACAGCCAGCATTTCAGGCAACAGCGCCCCCCAGAGGGAACAGCCAGCATTTCAGCGTTACAGACTCACAGACACTGGGCTACTATATATATGATTCCTGAGAATGAAACATGCACAAGTAAAATGTGAATTCTCACTCCAGAGTTCATGTATATTTCTTTCAATTAACTGAAATAAAGTCAAAACTAGTATGGAGTTTGTTTTCCTCCATTAAGGTCTTGCCTATATGGAGGGTTCGTAGATGCACCTTGGTTTACCATGTACTATGTGGGTACAAGAGGAATATTGAAGCTGTCGTTGTCTATCTTCCAGGATTTGAATTAGCGATCTAGTTAAGTCAGCTAATTTGAAGTGAGAGGGGCATTCTGGTCAATGCCAGTAATTCTGCTTTCACAAGGAGTAAGAGAAATCAAAGGAAGAGTGTTCTTCTTTTGACTTCCTGCAGTATAGACAGTAGACATGTCCTATGATATCAGAGTCCACTCTGCTTGTTAGTATCAAGTAAGCTAGCAACTATAAATTCCCACCCTGGCTTACTGCCTACTAAAGTCTTGGTATTCCTCTTGATTCTCTAATTGCTCCTGAAGCTCAACTGGCTTAACAACTGCTTTGATTGGGGACCATGTATACTGTTGTAATCAGGTCTAGTGCTGTAATATGTAGCATAGTGCTCCAAACACCACTCATTCTACTGCTGGAACTATGGAATGCAGAGGGATTGCTTCCCCAGCTCACTAAGGGTACATCTACACTGCACACCTATTTCAAAATAAGCTATTCTGGAAGAAATACTTTGAAATAGCTTATTTAAAATAGCACGTCTACACTACAGGCAAGCTTCAACATTAGTCCAAGGCAGGCTTCCCTAATGTGGACGTGCTACCTCAATTTAGACCCCCCAGGAAGCACTGGGGAGTAATTCGTTTGAATGGCCCTGGGGAGAAGCAATTTCAAAATAGCAGCTATGGAACATCCACACTACTGCTATTTTGAAATAGCTATTTTGGAATAGGAGTTATTCCTATTGGAATGAGGTTTACAGAAGTCAGAATAAGCTGACTATTTTGAATTTATTTCAAAATAATGGAATTGCTATGTAGATGCTCACATTGTTATTTTGAAATAACATCAGTTATATCAAAATAACTGTGCTGGGTAGATGTGCCCTAGGGCTATTCCTATGGAAATATTTTAGGATAGCAGCCTGTTGAGACAAAGTGTACACCAACCCGTTTTGGAGTATCTTTTACCATAGGATCTCAGAGCATGACAAGTAATTAAGTTTAATAATACTAGAATGCATACAGAATAGAAAAAATTGAGGCGTATACATTGTGACTTGCCTAAGATTACATAAAGACACAGGCACAAAACCTGGTTCCTTGCTTTAAACACTAGATAATGCAGCTCCTTACTATAAGAAAATGGAATATTAGTGAAACACTTGGATTACAAGGGGAGGAGTACATTAGCAAATCTGAGACAGAGTGAAAAAGTGGGCCCAAACTAGAATTCCGTCACTATAGAATGAATGAGTAAATAGCAGAAAGAGAACTTTACTGTAAAACCCCCTTTGAAGTTTTAAAACATTTTAGGTCAAAATTGAGCACTAATTCAAATTCAGATCTATTTATATCAATGGGACTACGCATGGTGCAAGTCAGTGATGGATTTGTTGCTCACATTCTGAGAATTCTAGATACCGCGGAGGTGGGAGGGGGGACGACCTATGATGATAAAGACAGTGAAAGCACAAGTAATGCTGATTTCATTCCAGGTGGAAAACATTTTGTGCAGTTGTCAGAGATACACTGAAGTGGCTTCTAGGATGTGAAGGAAGCATTAAACATGGATGGAAATGCAGTTTCTGCAGAAAGAGAGCCTTTCCTTCAGCAGAAAGCTTTCCTTGTAACAGATCCTCCCTGGCCAGTTCAGATGAGTAGTTTGTACATATGGTGGCTGATAGTAATAAATTAACAAAAAGAGAACTCTTCCCTTGTATTATAATACACTAAAGTCCTTTTAACAAAGGGTAACCGCTGTTTCTCACTTTTCATTTGCTTCAAGAAAGGGCACAAAATGCCTGTTGGTCTAATCTTTCAAGATCTTCTGAAGTGGCAAAATTCTGGCAAACCAGTATTGCTGATATGTGTACATATATGATGGGCTGTGTGCTTGTATGTGTTATGTACTGTTGTGTTTCTTGGGAGAGTTCTCTTGTAGGCAAATCTCAGTCTGGTGATTGGCCATTTTTAATGCAACCCCTGGGACTCTGTATGTGCCAGAAGTTTGCTCTATGATGTCAAGGTGAGACTTGTCTGTGCAATATTCACTGGGACTTTAACCTTGGGCTTTTGCTTTATAGCAGGAGATTCTTTAAAATGCCAGGTGTGCAATTTAAAATGCCAGGTGGAGAGAGATCATTATTCAGTGGATATACCATGGAACTGGGGTTCAGGAGGCACTCACTGATCTTGAGCAAGTCATTTCATCATTCTGTGCCTCTGTTTCCCATCCCATCTTTCATTGGTTTTGTCCATGTGCACTGTAAGCAATTTGGGAGCAGTAACTGTCTCCTGCTATGAATTTGTACTGAACCTAACATAGTAGGGTCCTGATTTCAACTGTTACACAAATAATTATTTTATTTATAGCTGTATTTCTCACTGAATTTATGGACATGCTGAATGTCTTCACAGAGAAATACCTGCACCCTGGACCCCTCTCCAGAGCCCACCATGGTTAACGGCAAGGCCTCCATTTACTTTGATGGGCTTTGGATAAGATCCCTGTGAACAACCTTATCATAGAATATTAGGACTGGAAGGGACCTCGAGAGGTCATAAAGTCTAGTCCCCTGCCCTCACAGCAGGATCAAGCACCAGCTAGATCATCCCTGATAGATGCCTATCTAGTCTGCTCTTAAATATCTCCAGTGATGGAGATTCCACGATCTCCCTAGGCAATTCATTCCAGTGTTTTCCTTGCTTTATTGGAGAATACAAAAAGCTTTGGAAAGAACCATTGCATCTTGTCTAGATGATGCTCTACAGTATTTTTTGTAACCTCCTTTCAGGCAGTAATGTTGCATAACACATTGTAAATGTATCCCACAATGTCTCGGATTTATGTGTGCTTTTCACCCATTTCACAAACATATAATGCAGTCTGATACACCATACATTGTTTTGAAGGTACACATATCTAAAAATTGGATACTTTTGCTCAAAACTGATTGTTACTCCAATTTCATTGCTACTTTAATTTAACTACTGTGTTTTGGAGTTGGATGGGTAAAGGAAGGAAGTTTGTTTGGCATTTGCTAGTTTAAAAAAAAAAAGTGCTTACTGCCAGAGGCAACACCATCTATATATTTGTGTTTTTATGGTTGCAGTTTCTAATGCAAATATTTCACTAAAGTAGCACATACTCTAGGAGCATCTGAGTGAGACATAGAAGGGGGAAAAGTTAGGTTCTTAATTTTTTATTCTTGTTTGAAAATGAGCAGAAGAGGCATAAATATAAAACTGCAGAACAAAATATAATAGGAGCATCTCAAAACATCACCTGGTTATTCCCAAATGCACTCACTATGGAACAACTAGTCCACATGCCCTTGGTTTTAATTCACCCACTTTCTCTGTCTGATCCATTTAACCTTCCTTTAATGATGCTCTTTACTATGGTGTCTGAATATGTCTCAAGGTCATAATCAAATCACAAATGGCAATCACAATCACAAGAATCTAAGTTTTCTTGCTACCTTCCCTCCCTCCTCTCCCCACACAAAGGTATTCACAGCAATTTGTATATAAAATATATTTTCTTTATTTCTTTCCTGCCTCTTTTGCTACCACTCTACTTCTCTTCTCTCTTAGGGTATGTCTACACAGCCATTATTTTGAAATAACTTTCCTAGCGTCTACACAAGCCAACTGCTATTTTGAAATTAATTTGAAATAGCAGAGGGCTTATTTCAAAATTGGTAAACCTCATTCCACGAGGAATAGCACCAATTTTGAAATTGCTATTTCGAAATAAACGCTGTATAGATGCTTATTTCGAAATAGGGGGCCTCCAGCCCTTCCCAGGGTGCCCTGCTGGCCACCCTGGCCACAAGGTAACTTCTGACTTGATGCCCTGCTGGAACCAGTTCTGGCTGGCTTTAAATGTGATTCAGCGTCCAATCAGTGTGGACGCGCTATTTCAAAATAGCAAAAAGCTATTTTGAAATGCATTTTGTGTGTAAACGTGTTATTTTGAAATAAGATATTTCGAAATAACTATTTCAAAATTCGATATTTTGAAATAATGCTGTAGTGTAGATATATCCTTACATTCCTCTCTCTTTCTACCACTTCCTTATGCTGTCATCTTTTTAATAATTGTAGTTATGATACTTAACTCTTACATGCTACTTTTAGCTACAATATTCTGCAATATTCTCTCAAAAATTACTGTTTCCACAGACATTCTTGCCATTTAGTTTCTATGCTATAATACTTGCAGAAGGCAAACCCAAATGGGGAGTGGAAACAGTCAAAGCAAATTCATTTAAAATCTTGAAAAAATCTTAATGGGATAATGTTTTTATCATTGTTTCTGCTCTGTTTATAACAGTTTCTTCATTCTGACATATTCAGCAGAAATACAACTTGCTACAATATATATGAGTAAAATTCACCCTTCTGCAAAGGATCAGCACAAGATCTTTCATCACTTAAGACCTCTTTTGAACTGAATTATGTTTCTTATGGTTTCAGTTTTCCTGTGAGATAAAGCACTGTTTTGCAGCTGTTGAGAAGAGCACTACAATTAATTTCTAATCCGATTTTAGAGTGAAATTCAGCCCTGTGCAAAAATCTAGAACAAAGTTTAAATGTGCTATATGTGATTTATAACAGCTTCATGCCAGGCTTCTACACAGGAATGCATTGTGCCCTATATCTCAGTTAGAAATGAAACGTAGAACTCTTCAAAACACTAAGATAAAAACACTGCAGCAAATAAAATAGGCAAATGAAAACCAGAAGAAACATTTGTAGACATCACAAGTTAATGGTATTTTCACAGAACTCTAAGGAATTATGGAGTTTGGAAAGTGTTTTTGGAGCTTCCTGAATAGACAGCACCTAAAATATCTAAACTATCTATCCACAATATGTCAGCCCTATCTGTTTATGTAATTCAGATATTTTCCTCTTGATTACTTGATGTATATTGGGATAATGCCTTTTTAATCTGATGCGGATACTTTTGCCACAAAGGCAAGAAACTTCAATAGCAAAATCAGTATTAACTGAGTAGTGCACTTAATAAATCTCATGATGAAATAGTATTGGTTTTTTCTTTGTTATACTTTCTCCTGCTTCACTTGTACTCTGTTTTCTAATCTATTTTCATCAAGATTATGAGTAAATTTTTCAAAAGCACCTAACTGATGTAGGACCCTAAGTACCATTGACTTTCAATAAATCTTGGGCTCTTAATCACTAAGTAAAATTTTCAATAGCACCTATGTGTAATATTAAAAATCAGAGCAGTTTCAAACAAGTCCATTCAAGCAATAAAAACAACCACCTACCTACCCAATTACAGTTCTTTCTTTCAGTCAGATTGGCCCAGACAATATTTAGGTTTAAAGACTAATATCTCATGACCCATCAGGATTTGAAATTTTCAAAATTTTATCACCTGGGCAATATCTCTACATATGAACTGTGTAGGTGGCGACATATGCATATTTAGTGGAAACATTTTTATGGCAATGCCAGTAGATCTTTAGCCTTGCCACCCATGTATGCAGGGTTTAGAGAGTAATTCTGAATGTCATTTGGTAAACAGAAGTGATGAATCATCAACTGCATTTCGTGTATGAGTGCTACCTTTATTTTTTAAAATGAAAAGCCATCCAATGGAAAAATATGTGCATTAACTTGTATCTCCTGTTGCCTAAAACATACACATCTTTACTTTTGGGCGAAAATGGTTGCTGAACAAACCTACAATTGAAAAGTAACTCAGCAGTACAAAATTGCGTATTTTCCTCAGGAAATGGCAGAAAAAGTGAAAACGAAGACCTTGTCCAAATGCAAACTCATCCTTAAATGAAGTGTGAATGCCAATAAATTAAAGCAGTGGTCTGGCAAGCAGAGTTCCAAACAACACATTTAGACAGCAGTACCTAGGTGTTATTGCTGGATCTTAAATGTGCTCCTATAGACTTAGCAGCCTGATTAGGTGCTTACACAGAGCAAAACAGATATTCTGCCACACTAATGCGAGACAGTTTCTGCATTAATAACTTTGACAGCAGGCTTATAAGCAATGTGCAAAGATCTTGTCACAAATATATTCATTAATTCATATACCCCGTCTCTATTTTATGCTTCATGTGTAAAGAATAAGACAAGTTGAAAACTCTAAAATCTAATGGCTTATGAGGGGTTGGAACTTAAAGCAACACATGCAGCACTAGAGTCAAATTTTATTTAGCTTTCCACTTTAAGACGACAAATACAATTATTTCTCTTGCTGCAGAGACGAACAGGGTTGACTTAAAATCCCATGTACACATTTTGATCAACTCCAGTCTAAGACTGATTGCCACTTTCACAGGTGGAAATAGATTTTTTTTAAATAGTTACATTTATTACTTAAAACAAATGTATTCCAATTTTAGACATTTCGCCAGTGCAGATCCAGACAGTGCTTTTAAGGAAACCTCTTCTGAGCCAATAAACATGACATATGAAATATTGTTCAATAAAATAAAATTTTACATTGTATAGAGGAGACAAAAACAAACCCTCAAATAGACTCATTTTTAAATTTTCAGAAATTCAGAATCGGCAAAACTTTGGAATTTAATTTCTTGGCTTTTGGTGAATAGAGAGAGAAAATAGGAAAGACATTAGAATAAGCAAAAAGAGGAATCTGCCAGGCAGTACGGATGCAGAATTTCAAAGAAGCATTGGCACATAGTTTTATTATATGTGCATCTCAAACCATGCAACCCCCCATTTGTCACAGGTCTTTTCCCCTCAAGCCCTTCACTGGGAAAGCTATTAATCATTATGATTAAATATTTGCTTCTAGTGTCATAGGACTCCATGGTACATTACACAGCAATTAAACAAATGGGGCCTTTACACCAGATTGACACTAAAGTAAGTCCATTCAAGTAACTAGCTATGCAAAATGGTATAATGGCACAGAGTTAGGATCATGGTCTCTTATCTAAGGACTTAGATTGTAAGGTATCAAGCCTGCAAGTTGCAAGAAGTTGGTGGACTTCTACTTCGAAGTGGAGCCCCATTGACCTCACTGGGGCTCCTGGCTGGAATAGTGGTTCATTCACACATTGTAACTTGTTAAATAAGAGTCTAAAATAGAGTACCAGGGAGTGAGAGAGAGACTCAAGGCTATTATATCAGGCAAGATTAAGACAGGGAAAAAGGAATACATCAAATAAATTAACCTTGTCCAGTGGATCAGGCACTGGACTCAAGAGACCTGAGGTCCTTTGCCACTAACCTGCTATGTGACATAGGATGAGTCATTTCACTTTCCATGCATCTATCTAAATTGCAATCTCGCCAGGACGGGGATGTATTTATACATTGCCTACCTAACACAAAAGGGAGCGCATCCTCTGTCAGGACCTTTAGGTGCTGCTGTAATATAAATAGCTATTATTATTTACTGAGGTGACCTATCATTGCACATCACTTTAGTTCCTTTATTACCATTTGCATGTTTTCTCAGAATGTGGATATTGGTTAAAAGATTGTGAGGGAAAAGTGACTCTGAAGAGGGATTTGAAAGAAAAGAAGGATTGACAGAGGATATGTCAAGTGTAAGGTACAAAGGAGTGTATGTAGGAAGATTACAAACAGGAAATGGAAGGAAACTGGAAATGTCTATGTCCAGATACTCTTGCATAGTTAAGATTTAGTAGACTGGGGCCATGCTGGAATAACTTTGCTGACTTCAATTAACTTTCTCCAGATTTACCTCAGTGTATCTGAGGCAGTATTTGACTCACTGAGTTAAGTTTTAACTAGACCAAAACTTGAGTAGAAGAAATGATGCTCAATATTGTGACTGCACTCATTCAGCATATACACCTATATGGTTTGAAAACTGCGTGTGGGAGAGAGATTTAAGGGCTCAGAAGAATTGGAATTGCCTTGCTTTTGGATATCCCTGCCTACTTGTCATGCTTCACACTTTCAAGTAGCACAGTTGGTGTCTGGGCACCATGCCTAAAAACCAGAAGTTTAACAAACTTAAAATAGAAAATTACAGGCTGAGTCTAACTTTACTCTTAAACAACAGGGAAGATTCCCTGTTTTTGTACAAAAGAGGAGCTGGGCCATTGTTTTTGGATTCTTTTTACAATATCATGTCCCTGTCAGAAACTATCCATAGCAAGCTCCCATTTCGCCATGGAACATATAAAATAGATTTCTGCTTACAGCTTAGCCTGAATTTGGGTAGCTCCAGCCTGTTTATCCAACTTTAAATACCTCCACTGTGGGATTTCCCCCATGTTTAGAGTTAAAATGCATTTTTGAATTAAGTGCAGGAAATCCTAAAAGGCTTTCTTGCCCTTGAAACATATCTTAGATGATTAATGAGAGAGCCACCTGTTCATTTTTTTTTAATAGCTGATTCTTTTATGTAGTATCACTAATGGGAACCAATACAAGCAACAACTTTGAATGATGGAGCATTACAAATGTATCTAAACCAAATTCTAAAGTGTCAGAAAGGCAGAGGATAAGAGTTGGGTTTTAAACTAAAACATTTTACAAACGTGTTATTCATATGTAATCCAAAAATCTGTTACAAAAATCTGCTATTGGTACGCTTTCCACACACATTCAGACCTGACTTGACAAAGTACATAAGCTTTTGCTTAACTGTAATAGTGCATGCTTAAATGCTTAACTGAATCAGGCTCAGTTCTTGGCCTCCTTGATGAGACTGTCAAGACTGGATGATAATTAGTAACAATAATGATTGTTGTTCTGCAAAGCCATCATATATATTAACTAAGAACTGGACTGAGACTACAAGGTCATTCCACACAGGTCATCAAATGCTGTGGTAGAACAGATACCAGTCTAGTCAGAAAGGGATGAAAGAGTTCCTCTGGTCTCTATCAGCCCCATCCCCTTGCAGCTCAAAAGCATGCAACACTGCTTTGAAATGTAGTGAGTGATCAGAGGAAGGCCAGATCTCTGCAAAATTATGGCATTTCACATGAAGTCAAACCACTTTATGCTCCAGTCACACTGAGTCAGAGGGCTGGTAAGGAATTTTTTCAGCAAAACTCTTTTTCTTTGAAAATGTCAATTTGTCAAAACCAAAACTTCCTGCCGGAGCTTGTTGGTTTCAACAAAATATTCATTTAGGGAAAAAATAGGAAAAGTTTTGAAAATGTTTTGACACTTCAGAACAAACATTTTGATTTTCAGTTTTGAAATTACCCTTTATTTAGAAATTTCAGTTAATTTCTAGTTTGGGTATGTGTATGTGGGGTGTTTTATTAAAAAGGTCGAAACCAAAATGAAATGTTTTCAGATGATTGGAACTGAAATACTTCAGTTGACCCACAATTTTTTAAAATGTTCAGTTTGTTAAAATTTTTGAGACTTTGACTTATCTTGTGGGATGGAAAAATCATTCCCACCCTCCTCTAGCCAGAGCTGCACGTGTATTCAAATTGCACTGTTTAGGCAACCAGTCAGGGCTGCCAACAGAATTGCTGGGCTGTAGGCAAGGTGGGAGGGGGGTAGCCCTAGGCTCCTGGAAGGGGCAGGGCTCAGGTGGAAGAGGCAAGGCTGCAGGCTAGCCTCATGCAGCCAGTCTTTTCAGTGCCACTCAGTGCACACTGCCTGGGGCGCTGGCGGCAATTTGTAGTTGCCCTTTTTGTCCCCCCTGTCGGTGGTCCTGCAACCTCTGAGTGAATGACTACCATTGTTTGTATACTCTAATGGCTTGCAATGGGAAACTGACCCATTGTCTGCATCTCCAACTCATTTTCTCAGCACTACTGAAGCTGGGTCACTACTGAAGCTGATCTCTATGTACTGTGGTATCCTCCGTCATCATGCTCTAGGTGTAGTTGATGTAAAATACTCTTGAAATTTAAATGTGCAAGGCTGCAGTTGTGCCCTGTAAATGTCCTTCACTCTGAATGAAATTGGGGTTCAGTTGCCTGGACCTTGGAGAACTCTGTCCATTGGACTAATGATCTGAGAGCAGGAGGAGGTAGGAACTAAGGGTATGTCTACACTGCATTCCTCTTTCAAGAGAGGAATGCAAATGCAGCCGAGCGAAATTGCAATGAAGGGCGGATATGAATTTCCCGCGCTTCATTTGCATAATCGCGTCCGGCCGCTATTTCAAAATACCCTATTTTGAGATAAAAAACGCCGTGTAGAGTGGTTATTTTGAAAGAAACCCCTTCTTTCGAAATAACCATTAAACCTCATTTTTTAAGGAGTAAGGGTTATTTTGAAAGAAGGGGTTTCTTTCAAAATAACCGCCTCTACATGGCGTTTTTTATCTCAAAATAGGGTATTTCGAAATAGCGGCCGGACGCGATTATGCAAATGAAGCGCGGGAAATTCATATTCGCCCTTCATTGCAATTTCGCTCGGCTGCACATGCATTCCTCTCTTGAAAGAGGAATGCAGTGTAGACAAACCCCTGTGGCCTGGAGAGGAATGGAGTGGTGTGAGAGGCGTTCATTGTTCCCCACCATCTGTGAGGGGATTACAACCTGCAGCTTTACAACCTGCACTGCTGAACTTCTTCTGTGATGGGGATTATACTTGCACATTATTTTGCTGTCTAAGGCTTGTTTGCATGGTGGAGTAATGCATGCTATGAAGGAATGTTTTCTAAAGCACACTAACGTGATTTGTGAATATCCTGCTGGTGCATACTAAAAGTGTGTACATTAAAGTAACTTTCATTTTGCACCAACAGGGTAAAAGGCCACAAAATTCTCTTAAACATTTTGGCCAAGTGGGTGAACTGGGTCCTGCCCCCAGGAGGTACAAGAAGACCAAGGGAGGGGTTAGGTCTTGCCTTAAGGGGGTGGGAGGTTCAAGGGTATGTTGCAGGATGAACTTACCCCTCATTCATGCCTTATTGGTGGCTCCTGTCCTGCAGGGCTGAGCCCAGCTCCCTGCTCTGGCCCATTGTGTCTTGTCACAGGATGATATGTGTGCATCTGTAGGTAAGCAGAGTCCTCTTCCCACCGCACCCTGTTTTTCTTCCTGACACTGGTGCTGCCAAATTACCTGTCCTCAGCTGAGCTGTGGTGGGCCAAATAAAATAATAAAATGATTTGACAGGCTGCATGCAAGCCAGTTGCCCATCCCTGGTCTATATAGTGCAATGCATTAGTGTGCTTTAGAAATCACACCACTGTAGTGTGCCTTTTCCCACTGTATAGATGAGATCTAATCTTTTTGCTTAGTGTTCCTTCAAGCTTATCTATAACCAGTCTCTTAATGGTTGGGAGTTTCTGATTAAGAAAAAATCCCTCTTTGATGTCTTAAGTGAATATTTCTCTTTCAAGCAACCGTTCTACTTTTGTGATTTCCGTAACTTGAACCCAGACTGTGATTCAGAAGAAGGTTATGATTTGAGCCCAGTGCTCATCTGACATAATAGGATTTATGAAGTTTGGAAAAAGAGAGGGTTAGTGCACTGTATACAGGAACTGAGTCTGCATTTCCTGAACTGAGCTGGACGTAGCACTTTGATAAATGCTTTCTTGCCCATGTTCTGCACCCAGAATTTGTTTTAGCCAGATCTATTTCCCTTCTGGACAAGTAAAAATAGACTACATTTTTATCCCTTTTGTATTCTTACTTCAATACCTGTCAAGAGAATGAAAATGCTATGCCATTCTATTCTCATTACAGTCTTAATATTGTCTCTAGAAATAACTAACAGCGTGCCTTTCTCTATTCTTTCAAGCTTTGTTACATGAGTGATACAGAACTAACATTCCTTATCTCATTCTATAGGCTTCTTCTGGTGGCAAAGGACTTGGTTCAAATAAAGATTAGCCTCGTGCTCAGGTTGTATTATAAGTTATAACATTTCAAATATGCTGTAGAGAGATTCTTTCTATATTCAGATGTATGAAGTTATGTGTCAAAAATAATGAAGAACTTTCACAATACATTTAGATAGGTAGGATACCATTTTCTAGCAATATATTTTTAGGTTTTATAAGGAATGAGAATAACTAGAAACACTCATCATCATTACCACCACCATAATCAAACTGAGTGTAGACTGTTCTCTCCAACTCTTATCTCCCCACTGCCCAGAGAAATAAGGAAAGGCTAATATGGCTAGGCAAAGGGGACATAAAAATAGAGAGATGTCACATTCTGGTACCTAAATAAACATGTAAATCACTAAGCAGAAGCTGGAGAATTTAGGATGTGTAATACGTCTTATCAGCTGTTGAAGTGAAGAGGTAAGTGAACACAATAAACATATGAGGCTTGGCAATTGCAGTAACTCCCAGAAAAAGGATTCTAACAAAGGGAGACCCAAATGAGGCTGTGCTCAAATTCAAGCCATCTGGCACCAGAAGGGGTATCCAAACAAGAGCCAAGCATGCAGCTGCAGAAAGGAGAATATAAGGACAGAGCATCTTTTGGCAACAATGTTAATGGTTTTGTTGGAAACCCAAGGTCAGGCGATCAGTGACACAGAACAATCCCGTAGTCTGCTCCCAGATTCCCTGAGTGACTGTCAGAAGTATTTGTTTTCATTTTTTTATGGTGAGATATTTACCAAACTGAGATGAATAAAACTGAAGGCACATAATTCATTATCAATGCATTGAAAATACTGGTAAAGGCCAGAATAAATATTATTTCTTCAAGATTTAAAAAAATGTTTATTTATCTGGGAATTACATTTTGTATAGGAATTTCAGTGCCTCTACTCCATAATGATTTCTGCACAAGCATTTTCTAATCAGCAATCCCATAGAACAAATACAGAAACTTCTCATAGAGGTTTTCTTCTATAGAAAATGTACAGAACTCTATAGCATTTTAAGAGAATATTTTTAGAGCAGAAGACATGTTTGGCACCTCATTCTAGCTAATATATGTAAAGAGAAGCTAATGTACAGTCGAGCCTACAGCAACTAGTGGCAATTATTTTCCATGGAAAAGAGTGTGATTTTTTTTTTTTTTTTTTTTTTTTTTTACATTATAGAAATGAAACTGTAATAAGTGAGAAAAATGGAAAACTGTTTTTTGAGATGCAAGCTATATTAAAAAATTAAGGTAATACAAGGACAACAATTACCCCAGAGAAATCCAAGTCTCATAAATTCACATAAATTTTAGTAAAAATGTCTTAAAATGTCCCTACATTCCAATATGTGAGTCAGAAAATGGATAGATTACCATAGTTTGTTTCTAGCATACCTTTATTGGAAAGGCATTTACAGTTTTCTCTATTGCACACATGCTAATCACTAAAGCCCTGCAAATCTGAGGCTATCCAATTAATATCCAGGGGTATCCACATCTGTGGATGTAGATGCAGATATCCACGGTTCATTTTTGCAGATATAGATGCAGAAATAGATACTGATTTTTGTACCAGAGTAACTCCACGGGTGTCCGCATCTGTGGATGTAAATGTAGGTATCCACGTCTCATTTTTGAGGATATGGATGCAGATATGTATGTATCTGCGCAGGACTCTACTAATCACGTTGTCTTTTAAAATAGTTTGTGTGTGCAATTTCCTAATTTAAAAAAAAAAAAAGGAAATAGAAAAAAAACAGACATTCCATTATGTGTCATCTTATTGGCACTCACATGGATCAGCAGCAGCAAAGGAACCATTAGCTGAAGTGGCAGAGGTCTATGCTGTTGATTCTACCAGAGTAACTCATTGCAGTAGCAGGCTGTCACCCAGTAGGTGGACCAGCACTAGAGGAGGATGGGGAACTTTGCACCAGTGGGTTTCACAGACATTACTGACAGCAGAAGTGGTGAGACTCAGACATCTTAGATTCCATTCCAGATTCTGAAGGGAGCATGACTGAGTGGGCACAGGCATTTCTGTAGGTTGCTCCCCAAGCTTAACCCCTTCTGTCCAGTCCAACCCAACCTGGTCCTCTCCCAGTTATGTCCTTTACCCATTCTTGGTTCATTGTTCCAGTGCCATTTTCCTTCTCTGCCCAAGTGCCAGTCTCCTCTCCTCAGACTTCTCATCTCAATCCCTGTCTCCAAGCCCCAGCAATCACAGTGCCCCTTTTCCTCCTTATTTCTAGGTGCTTAATTTGTGTCAGGGCTTGCCCAGGCTGAGCCCCAGTACCGCTAGGCTTGGTAGCTCATTGCCCTGACACGTCTGACCTTGCTGCATCAGTTATGAATGTAGAAGAATTGCTTGGGCCCCAGCAGAGCTTCAGGTACTTATCCACTCCCAGCTATTTGTGTGTGTGGGAGAGTGCAGGGGGAGAAGACCATTGAGACCCAGACTTATCAACAGGGAGTGGGGAGCAAAAGGGGCAGTTGCCCTCATGCCCAGCAAGTCAAAAGGGCCCAGGGATCCTGGCTGCTGCTGCTACTACCACAGCAGCAGTGGCGGCCAGAGCCCCCGGCTCTTTAAATCACCACAGGAGCGCCACATTTATTTGCTTTAGCAAAGATTTGTCTTTCTATAAGTTTTTTTTCTATAGAGGAAAGTATTTAAGTATTTTCAATAAAGAACAGAGGTCTCCTAAATTTAGGCAATGGTTTTCCACCTTTAAAGCATCATGTGTTGTTGAAAAACATTCTAATGCTCTCCTCTCCACTTACTACAAATCAGAATTCCCGGGGCCAGAGAAGGGACATGCTACATATTTGTGTGAACATGACTGAGAATGTTTTTATTAATGTTTTCTAAATGCACTTTTCATGAAAGTGTTACAAAGTTAAAAAGTCAGCCTTAACTCTGATGAAGTATATTAACCGAAATCCCCAATTTAAATAACCTAAAAATGAAGAACACTTTTAAAGAATATGAAACAGTGCAAATCAGACCCATCACCTACAGATATAACACACTCACCTTGTCCAAATCTGATCCAATCACGTGAATGAGTATTTAATGCCATTACAAATCATTTATTCTCAGAACACTCCAGATTAATCTGATTTTTTTCTATATAAGTAAATATGAAAACTTTTATTTTAAAGGCTGACAGATGTACCTGTATCTGCTCTAGTGGGTTCCTTTTTCTACCTATGTATTGGAAAACAGTAGGAGAAATAGAGAAGGCACTTTTATCCTGCTAAAAGGGAAAAAGGTAGGGTGATAGATTTTGGTTTCACTTGCATGTCTCTCTATCAGTCCCTGTGTTTGAAAATCAATGGAGATTTGATTTTGATTGAGCCACTGTTGTAACAGTAATAGTAATAATAATAATAATTAATTAATAATGGAATACTTAGGACACACTAAAAACATTAACCATAGCTTTAGAGGTATTATTTGTTACTGTAGTAGTTTCCCATTTTTAGTACCAAGAATATCACTGAGATTGGTAATATCTCTAAGAGTGGATGGACCTTTTCGAGTACATCCACTATCGTGAGAAATTATAGTTAGAAATCTGCATGGAGGCAAAAGGGAACCTATAAAAAAGGGTTTATGTATTTTAAGTCAAAGAAAAAAATTCATTCAGTATCACTTGAAAATAATTTTTCCCTTTATAGTCATTTTCTTCTTGGTTCTAGAGTCTATTTTCCTTAAATTCTAAGGGAGAAATGAGCTATTAGAAGTTGTTTATATAGCACATATGAAACCACAATGAATGCATAATTAGAAAGGGAGTACCAATCAATTTTCAATATTCAAAAACCTCTTTCTACATTTGTTGCAAAATTGATAATAGTATAAGCTGGGTTGAGTTAGGACCACAACTGGGCCAAGCAAATCCCCAATTTTTACTTGCACTGTGCCTCAGTTGCAGCTATTAATATAATTCTGTTTCTTTCTGTGTACAATTATTCCCCTAAATAAGTTGTTTCAAATGCACTATCTAAATTTTATAAGGTAGTGTTATTAAAGTTTCCTATTCAGAATGAGCTTTCTGTTGTATGACACTGCAAACATATTTGTTCCTTTGTGAAATGCTTTAATTGGCATTTTGCCTTTTGACCTCTACGGAATAGCAGCTATTATCATTCTGATCTTGAGTGGTAATGTATTTGGCCTAATCCAGCTAATCTAGGAATTTGTCAATGTGGAATTAAGTTTTCTAAAGTCAATGCAAAATTGGATGGTCCCATTTGGCTTAGGGACCAGCATTATTGGACTTCTCCAATCACTATATGATCTTTGGTTATCCCCCCAGGTTCAATATAGATTCTACATGCTGCTTCATGTCCTCTCTGATCTTCCAGAAAGTGGTCATGGGCTTTCTCTGATGTCTGTGGTCAATTTGAATGTGGTGGGAGGTGAGATGTCTTTGCTCAAGCCAAGTAGAAAGTACCATAGAAAAGGCAGCCATCAGATGTTGGGCTTGAACCTTCTGCTATGTCTTAATATACAGACCTTGGTGCATTGACTGACTGTGGCCCTTACTTTGGTCTCTGGGGTATAGAGAGCTATGAAGAGTACTCCTAGGCCTTCCATGGCTTTAGGAGATTGACATGGAATGTTTGTTAGGTTTTCCTTTGATCTGGCTGCCAGTTTCCATAATTCATCAGCCTCATCTGGCAGATAATCTCATGTGGGTCCTGCCAGGGGACCAACAGTTTTGATTCTGAGCTATGGAGCACCTAATTTCCAGAGGGGGAGTCCGGATAGCACCCTTAGCTCAAAATAAGCTATGCAAATTGCGTAGTTTATTTTGGGTGTATTTTGAAATAACTTATTTAATAATTTGGCACTGTCTACACAGCACCAAATTTTGAAATAACTTGCTATTCCAAAATGTTCTTTAACCCTCGTGGGTTACCAGGACATCGGAATAAGCTTCCTATTATTTCAAAATCTATTTCAAAATTAACGGGCTGCTTCAATAGATCCAAAATAGCTATTTTGGGATACTTTCGGTATCTTGAAATAGCTCCGCAGTGTAGAGATACCCAGAGTGAATAGGGTATAGGTTGTTTGCTAGACATTTTGTGCATTTAGAAGATTCTTCTTGGCCCAGGTACATAAAGTGTCTGCCTTGGAGCGTAGGTATATTTTGCACCATGTTATCCATTCAAAATGTCTGTTCCTCCCTCATTTCTGCTATTATGTGCAGAATCTCTTGTGGTATCTCCCATACAATAATTTAATTTGAGAGAAGCCTGTAACTAACTACAGCACCTCTAACACAGCAAACAGAAGGCGGGGAGGTAACTAGTCCTTGTGCTGAATGTCCTTTCAAGAGCAGCTGAACTCTATCCTCTGTTCATATTCACTTAGTCTAGGTCCTCTCCTTTTATCTCCCTCTACATGCCCAACATAGGCTGCATGTGTAACAAGATGAGGACAGCTGGGTTCACAGGCTTTCCATAAATATCTCATTGTCCGTGGGGAACTGGTCAGCCTCCTTATTCCACCACCAACTTGCTGGTGTGGGGCTTACATCAGGTGATATGTAATAATCAATACACCCTACATCCTTTGTATTATCCTACCTACATTTTGGTTTTGGTGGAATAATAAAGTTGTAAATTGCCCCTAAATTGTATTTACTAATGCAATTGCAGAATTTCTTGTGACTATTTAAAATAATATTCTTTGATCTGAGCCTGATTAATCTGGTTATATTTAAGAATCCTTCAACCTTTTGCCAGTATTTAGCTATTAGTTGACTTGAAACAAGTTAATCTGAAACATATCTCCTGCATTTGGTCTTGATTTTCTTGTCATCATCCCATGCAAAGCCTTCAGCCCTTTGTAAGTTGTACTTTTAACAGTTCACTGGATTTTTTCCATGCCTTAAAGGCACTGTCAGGAGGTTTTTTTGTGCCAACATCATCCTCTGCTCTAAGTGTGCCTTTATAGTACAATAATGGTAAGCAAAGTTGAACGCTTGAATTTGTACTTTGCCATATTCAGTTAATAGGAATAATGAAAACCAGTTATAGGTGAGAGCATGATCATGTGCAGCAGGATATTAATCAGATTTTGGCTGGATTGGATGGCCATTTTTGGACAGGGAAATATTAAATAAGGAGTGGATATTGATTGCTGAACCCTCTTGCGTCAGCTATTAATGAATGTCAAATGCTATAAGCTTCAGCTTCAACTGTTTCAAACTTTGGAAATAGAGATATGGCAATGATTCATTAGTTGTTGATCTTGGTTCAGTGCCAGGGTTCACTAACACTATCTTTATTATCGTTAGGCATTATTATTGTTATATTTTGAGAGGTGATATAAAACCTCATAGAAATACCCCATACTTTGTTTCTTGACATTAATAATGGTTAAAAAGTACTTATTTAGAAGGTGAGACCTGTCTGAGTAAATTTAAACACACAACAACATGCTATGTGCCAGGTATAGCTCCAACTGTAGATTTGGAACACAAATAAAAACCAACCAGCAATAATATCTTTTCATGGAATAGAAAAAAAACCCAAAACATTTGTTGCCAGAGAGTGAAATGCAGTCAGATTACTGAGCTCTTACATGAGAAATTGCCACTGAAATCAGTGTCACATTTTACCAATACTCAAGCATATAGTAAAAAAAGGTAATTATTATTAGGTAATTATTATTCCTTACAAAGGAACATAAACACTGTCAAATCAAGTGTAAAAATGTAATAAGAAAAGCAAAAAAAAAGATTTTGAGGAACAGCTAGCCAAAAACTCTCAAAGAAATAACAAAATGTTTTTTAAGTACATTAGAAGCAGGAAGCCTGCTAAAAAACCTGTGGGTCCCCTAGACGATTGAGATATAAAAGGAGCAATCAAGGACGATAAAGCCATTGCGGAGAAACTAAATGATTTCTTTGCTTCAGTCTTCACGGCTGAGGATGTTAGGGAGATTCCCAAATCTGCACCATCCTTTGTGGGTGATGAATCTGATGAACTGTCCCGGATTGAAGTGTCATTAGAGGAGGTTTTGGAACAAATAGAAAAACTTAATGTTAACAAATCTCCGGGACCGGATGGCATTCATCCAAGGGTTCTAAAAGAACTCAAATGGGAAATTGCTGAACTATTATCTGTGGTTTGTAACCTATTCTTTAAATTGGCTTCTGTACCTAATGACTGGAAGGTAGCCAACGTGACACCAATATTTAAAAAGGGCTCTAGAGGTGATCCTGGCAATTACAGACAGGTAAGTCTAACTTCAGTACCGGGCAAATTAGTTGAAACAATAGTAAAGAATAAAATTGTGAGGCGTGTAGAAGAACATAATTTGTTGGACAAAAGTCAACATGGTTTCTGTAAAGGGGGAAATCCTGTCTTACTAATCTATTAGAGTTCTTTGAAGGGGTTAACAAACATGCAGACAAGGGGGATCCAGTAGATATAGTATACTTAGATTTTCAGAAAGCCTTTGACAAGGTCCCTCACCAAAGGCTCTTGTGTAAATTACATGGCCATGGGATAAGAGGGAAGGTCCTTTCTTGGATTGAGAACTGGTTAAAAGACAGGAAACAAAGGGTAGGAATAAATGGTAAATTTTCAGAATGGAGAGGGGTAACTAGTGGTATCCCCCAAGGGTCAGTCCTGGGACCAATTCTTTTCAACTTATTCATAAATGATCTGGAGAAAGGGGTAAGCAGTGAGGTGGTAAAGTTTGCGGATGATACCAAACTGTTTAGGATAGTCAAGACAGAAGCAGACTGTGAGGGACTCCAAAAAGATCTCACCAAACTGAGTGATTGGGCAACAAAATGGCAAATGAAATTTAATGTGGATAAGTGTAAAGTAATGCATATCGGGAAAAATAACCCCAACTATACGTACAGTATGATGGGGGCTAATTTGGCTATGACAAATCAGGAAAGAGCTCTTGGAGTTATTGTGGATAGTTCTCTGAAAACTTCCACACAGTGTGCAGCGGCAGTCAAAAAGGCAAATAGGATGCTAGGAATTATTAAGAAAGGGATAGAAAATAAGACCCAGAATATCTTACTGCCCCTGTATGAAACTACGGTACGCCCACATCTTGAATACTGTGTACAGATGTGGTCTCCTCACCTCAAAAAAGATATTTTGGCCTTGGAAAGGGTTCAGAAAAGGGCAACTAAAATGATTAGGGGTTTGGAACGGGTCCCATATGAAGAGAGGTTAAAGCGACTGGGACTTTTCAGTTTAGAAAAGAGGAGACTGAGGGGGGGATATGATAGAGGTATATAAAATCATGAGTGGTGTGGAGAGGGCAGATAAAGAAAAGTTATTTATTAGTTCCCATAATAGAAGAACTAGAGGGCACCAAATGAAGTTAAAGGGTAGCAGGTTTAAAACTAATAAAAGAAAGTTCTTCTTCACAGAGCGCGTAGTCAACCTGTGGAACTCCTTGCCAGAGGAGGCTGTGAAGGCTAGGACTATAACAGAGTTTAAAGAGAAGCTAGATAATTTCATGAAGGTTAGGTCCATAAAAGGCTATTAGCCAGGGGATAGAAATGGTGTCCCTGGCCTCTGTTTGTCAGAGGCTGGAGAAGGATGGCAGGAGACAAATTGCTTGATCATTGTCTTCGGTCCACCCTCTCTGGGGCACCTGGTGCTGGCCACTGTTGGCAGACAGGCTACTGGGCTAGATGGACCTTTGGTCTGACCCAGTACGGCTATTCTTATGTTCTTATTAGTGGATTATTTAAAATTATTTCTCTGAATATTTTGTTAAAAATGATGAAGTTTTAAAAACATACATATTTTTAGTTTTAGAGCATTTGTTTTTCTCTTATTCACACCTCCATGTTCTCTTTTCCTGGAAATAGAGGATGGAATTTCCTAATCTGATTTCTTCCCTACCTTAGAAATGCACTAAACGTGTCAGAGAAACCCCCCCCCCTTTTTTTTTCAATTTTTTCATCAAAAATTAACAAATTGTAAAGGAAAAAAATTTTATGGGGAAAAATTGAAAATTAATTGTAGTGAAATTTAATTTTTTTCTTCCTCTTCTGCTTTCTCACATTGAGTGATACCCTACTGTTCAAGATCTCCTAAATGGTAAGAGCAAGGACCACAAAATTTGGTATACTGCGTCCTCTTATCATAACTTAAAAGCAACATAAGGCTTTGATTGTTCCAGGACAATGTGATGTGCCTGGAATAGGATTGCTTCCCATAAAACCAGGCAAAAAGGTGACAGAAAAGAGACCAAAGCAAGTACAGTCCTCAAAATTGACATAACTGAGTGAATGTTGAAAGAGACCGAACTAATATGAGCCAGAAACGGGATGAACTGGAATAGGACTTCTTCTCAATAAACCTTATAGAAAAGAGATAAAATGGAGAAATTTGGAGTAGTGCTCTGTTTTGGCACAGCTAAATTTAATGCTTAAGTTTTGAAAACTAGAAGACAATGTCACTGGAAACCAAATTGACCATAGTCCTTTTATGTTAAAACATAGTGAATGACAAGAGTTTATAGGGTTGAAGGAAAAAATACACTTGATGAAATTCCCATTTAAAGAAATTACTAAAAAATTAAATGGACAAATTTTAATAATTCCTTTTGTAAGAAATCCAAAATAAAAAATAACCACATAAAATAACACTGTATTTTGAAAAATACAATCTTTTAAATAAAGCACATACATATTCCTTTCATTAAAAAAACCCCCTTAACTGAGTTAAGGACTTGATCAACACCAGGTAAATATGTTAGTAATAAAATGAATGTTTCCATTATTTATACAGTTCATGGGGTTGTGGGATCTTATCAATCTCCTTTTCTTTTTTTATTAGTAGGAAAAATTAATTTCCCTTCCCCTTTTCCCAGGGAAAGCTCCCTCTCTCTTCCCAGAGATGTAAGATCTTTGACATTTCACTTTTCCCATTGGCTGCCATAACATTGACTGTGTATGTAGTAAAGATACTGAACACTGAGGCTCCTAAGTCATCACAGAGCTCATAGTTTGGAATCCAAATTTGGCCCATTACTAATTAAAAATTATTTTCACATAGAACAAGTTTAGCAAAAACACTTTGAAGTCTGTGACCGTGAGCTAAAAAGGTTTTGCTTTCCCTGCGGTTTTATAACAATTGTCAGGACAATGTAGTTTTATGAGTTCAAAGACTTAAGAGGATAAACACTGAAGAGGAAGTGGTTATTGCTAAATGCTAAGTAATGCATTAAAAACATATGAGAGGTTTTAAAGTGGATCCATGTAGAAAATAGTGTTATTTTCTAATATTGCAATTGCCAAAATTCCACTAATTTAATACCATCTTCACAACAGACTTTCACTGCTGAATCAGTAAGGTGCTATTTGTCTTCCTCCTGTATGTTTTAAATGATGTGACATTATAATTTTGGAAAAATATATTTTGGTACCTCGAGAAAGGCCTGCATGTCCTTGAAATAATCTGAAACAAAAAAAACAGGACTATGTAGCACTTTAAAGACTAACAAGATGGTTTATTAGGTGATGAGCTTTCGTGCGCCAGACCCACTTCCTCAGATCAAATAGTGGAAGAAAATTGGCATGACCATATATACCAAAGGATATAATAAAAAAAATGAACACATATGAAAAGGACAAATCAAATTTCAGAACAGAGGGGGGATGAGGGGGGAAGGTAAATGTCTGTGAGCTAATGATATTAGAGGTGATAATTGGGGGAAGCTATCTTTGTAATGGGTAAGATAATTAGCGTCTTTGTTGAGACCTAGGTGTAAAGTGTCAAATTTAAGCATGAATTACAGTTCAGAGGATTCTCTTTCAAGTCTGGTGTTAAAATGCCTTTGAAGCAGGATGCAGGTAGTTAAGTCCTTGCTTAACTTAACTACCTGCACCCTGCTTCAAAGACATTTTAACACCAGACTTGAAAGAGAATCCTCTGAACTGTAATTCATGCTTAAATTTGACACTTTACACCTAGGTCTCAACAAAGACGCTAATTATCTTACCCATTACAAAGATAGCTTCCCCAATTATCACCTCTAATATCATTAGCTCACAGACATTTACCTTCCCCTCATCCCCCCTCTGTTCTGAAATTTGATTTGTCCTTTTCATATGTGTTCATTTTTTGATTGTATCCTTTGGTATATATAGTCATGCCAATTTTCTTCCATTATTTGATCTGAGGAAGTGGGTCTGGCCCACGAAAGCTCATCACCTAATAAACCATCTTGTTAGTCTTTAAAGTGCTACATAGTCCTGTTTTTTGTTTCAGCTAGACCAGACTAACACGGCTACATTTCTATTACTATTGAAGAAATCTGTGATTTTTTATGTTGTGCCACCCACTGAAGATTGTTTACCAGTGGTCTTGGGAATTTTTTTGAAACTCAGTTACTATGTGGAAGCCATTACTTTTTTCATATGAACAGGTTGTTAATTTCCGGATATTTCATATCAGATCCTCAGAGGGTGTAAATCCACTTAGCTCCATTGATGTCAAAGAAGCTGTGCCAATCTATGGCAGATGAGAATCTGGCTCAAGATATACATATAAGTCTTTTTTCCATCATTTTTCAAATTTGTTTTATAAGTCATGGTTTATGATGATAAAGGTTTTATGTTCCTTGGGTAATAATAGGTATGCTTCAGTCTTGAAAGGTCATGAGTATAGGCCCCTGAGAGGTAAAGAATTTACTCAGTTGATTTTATGGCAACTGCAAAAAATGGCTGAAGAGACCCACTCAAGAGAGGCAATCTCTGCTGAATCTATCACATTTAAAGGTGATATTTTGACCATTTGGGCTTTGCCCTTCTGTATGCTCTTTTCTCTTCTGCTAAGTTAGACTGCTGCGTCTCCTAACTCCAGAGACTTTTATTAAGCTAGTTGCCATAGAAGATGTCTTTTGGGATGGGCACATTATTCATTCAGTATACATGCCCAAGCAAGCGGGGAGTATTTCTGAGGATTGGGTACAAAAGCAATTTCTGATGTGGGTAGCAAAAACTGCCCTGAAAGCCTAAATTAATATACCCTGGATCCTTCCATGATCTATTAGATGTTATTAACAAATGCTTCGAACACTTTTTTAAAGAACATAGAACTACTTCATCAAAAGTTGAAATCTAAATGGTGGGCAACGTCCAAATGCCCAAATTCAGCAAAGCTTTAAATCACATGGTTAAGTTCAACCCTATTTAGCAAAGCACTGAAGTACATACTTAACTTTAAGTGTATGTATAAGTCCCACTGAAGACAAAGTTCAGCATGTTTTTTTGTTGAATATGGATGCATTTGTGAATTGGGGGCTATATGTTTTGTTCATGGTAAACATTGTTTGCTTTAAAAATAAAACGGGCTTTAAAAATTAGTGGTATACGCCTATGCAGAATTGCATGTGAAGTATCTCTTGCATGCGATGAACCAAATCCTTATGTGGTGACAAATTAGGCTCAACTATTGACTTCAGAACCTACCCCCAACTTCCTGAGGATCTGGCCCCAGTTGAATAGTGATTTTCACTGGTTTTAGAGCTTGATTTTATTTTTGCTCATGTTTAGATTTTTGTTACCCAGTTTACACTGAAGTATTTAGTGTGTATAAATGATCCCTGGGTGTCCTCCTGTGACTTGTGCATCCCATATCTAACATTACTTTGGAAAGTAAATAATGATAAATATTGATGAAAATCCAATATTATTACCACGTTTCCACCTGTACTCACACAGAATAACTTCACAAGAACCAGATACTGTTCCATGGCTATGGTAATGAACTGGGAATGAGTGTGTTTATTGCAGTCTGCTGCTGAATGGAAATGGCTATGGATATCATTGACCCAATCCTGCTAACGTTTATTGGAGATTCTTTTTAGCTCAAGAAAAGGCTGTGATTTTTTTTTTGATGTGGGGGGAATGAGTTTTATTCCATGACCAATGCATGCAAAAAACATGTCAGTTGTGATTGACTAAGTGACTATAGATTTTTAAGATTATTATGTTTACGTTCAGGTTGGCAACCAGTTCTTCTGCCCTGATAAAAACTAAATATTTGTAACAAATGCTGTATTCTTAGAGCTTTTTTATAATTATTTTCCTTTGATTTAAATTCAGGGCTTGATTTTTAAGATTATCATTCCCTTTCTTCACCTGAAACTTTGAAGTTTTGTGGTGTGGTAATTTGTAGGTGCAAATTGTCATATTGCCATCTAACTACTTGATTGCACTACCAGTGAATATTTATAACTCCAAATAACTGTGCCAGCAAATGTGCAGCTACAAAAGGGGGGTTCCAGATTAAGGTCTCTGTGAAAGTCAGGTTTTAAAATCCCAAAGCAGCCAGTTGATTAGCAAGATACAAAGCTTTGCTCTCCTTTCTTTACAAATACCACATGGTTAAGTTCAGCTCTTTTTGTTGTAATAAGATGCATGTCGAACACAACATCATGTGAGATCTCCTGTTGCAGCCATGACCCTTTGGCTGGAAAGAATTGTGGGCTGTGTTGCATAACAAATATTTTTAGTTCAAATATTACTTTTTTTTTCTTGCTTCCTTTCCTCTCTCCTCTTTTCGTATTCTCTTTCTGTTTCCCCCATCTTTTTAATGTTTGTGCTCTCCTTTCCTTGTTATCATTGCATCTTTGTTTTCTCAAGGCTGATCCATCTCACTGTTGGAGAAGACATATGGGCTTAAGAGAAGGAAATTGGGCTTTTGTTGGTTTGGCACAGTACCTTGATGTCAGCTTATTATGCAATCATCTGAAACAAGGAGGATTTCAGAATCTGGGAAACTTTTGAACAGCTTAGTCATCACAAAGCCAGTGTTTATTACTTCCATGATTTTACTGACGTTTTCTTGGTTCCAATGTCTTGAAACTATTAATGCTAATTTTAAATAAGTCATTAGTTGGAAATACAAACCAATGAGTAAATAATTTGTGAGCTATTTTTGGAGGCAAGTTTTAGGATATGATTCAAATGAGGCCTTTATATCTGATATGGTAGAAATAAAGTATCTCTGCATTATTTTTCTTTTTTTTGCCTTTGAATTTTATGCCCCCCCCTTTTTTTTTACAAATCTGATAATCCTTTTTAATCTTGTTTAATTTTGATTTTATCTTGAGTCCTTCCCTGCTTATGTACTTTAAGAAACCCTTTTATGAAAATATATTTGATATCTTAGGCCTCGTTTATATTAAAAGATTATCATATTTAACATTATCTTGATAATGGATATCAAAAGCATCTAGAAGCACTAGTGCCATTGACTTTCAATAAGATTTGTGATCTTATGTCACTTTATAAAAGTCTGTTTTTGAAAATGACAATTCATGTTTGCTAATAGGATGCTGACCATGACTCTGTGGTCAATGTAGACAAGCACAAGTTGTGTTCAGGAACCACAATTTAAGTAAAATTAGCTGGCCTGCTGATCATGACCAGTGTTTGGACTACACAAAATGATAGTGAGGATGATGTTTGCTAATTCGATTGTTAATTTTCTTTTCTAATTTTTCTTGGCTTTTTACTGATTTTGTGTCTCCTTTTTTTTCTTCTGCTTTTTTTTATCTTCTTCCCTTCCGCCTAATCTCATTTCTCTACAATTTTCTGGAAGTTTGTCTTCTGGTTTTAATTTTCAAAGTCCCCCCCCACTTTTCTTGTAATCACCACCACTTTCTTCCATTTTTTCTTTTTGCAAGCATGCCATAAGTTGATTAATGCCCTAGTTCTGCAAAGCCTTATACACATGTTTGACTTTAAACACTGTGAATAGTTCTGTTGAAGTCAGTGGGATCATTGACAATGCACAAAGTTATTTATGTTCATAAATATTGGCAGGATTGAGGCCTAAAAGTATTCTCTTTAAAACGAGGAGCCTTTCTGTGCAAGGCAACAGTTGTTTTAATAGAAATGGTTATTATTGCCCTCATTAATTATTTAAATATATATGTTATGTTAGTGCCCTAATGTGGAGCCACATTATGTTAGGTGCAATATTGTCATAGGGTTTATGTACCTAACACTGGCCCAACGACTGAAGGGTTAATATGGGCAGGCTGGTTACTGCTGATTGGAAGCTTTACAGCAGCTGGGAAGCAGATGGGTGGGACAGCTACCAGAGAAATGAGCAGACTGGAGAAAAGAGCTACTGCCAGTAAGTTACTGAAGAGCTGCTCAGAGAAAACAGCCTCAGCAGGAGACGAACCAGCAGGCTGAAGACTCTGCAGGGGAAGGTAGGAACAAGCTAAGGGCACTGTCAGAATCAAAGAACCCTGGGCCTTGTGCTGGAATCCAGTGGAGAGGATGGGCCTGGGTTCGCCTACTAAACCTCTGGTGGATTTGGGAGTGAGGAAAGGATTCAGGCTCTTGGACAGCAGGAATAGATCATCAGCCCTGCTGCACTATGTGAGCCCAGGATCTGCACCATGATTGGCCAGAGTGAGTGCCTTTGCACTGGTGCACTGCCTTACAAGTACAAATACAAATAAAGACAGTGTCCCTGTATTGGTGAGTTTACAGTCTAAACTCAACAAATTGGAAAAACTCTGGATTCACTATAATGAGGAAGTACACACACTGTTCTCTGTAAAGGTTGCAAAATTACAAAAATGATTGGGACACTGATTTGTTTTAGCTTTTTGTTTTATAATTTTAGTGCAAAAACTTCAACAAGGATGAAAAATTGCAAACAATGAATCCATTCTTTGATAAACATTGTTGAGCCAATATAAGCCTTTACACACAAAAATCCAGTCTTGTAATGGCTGGAAGCCTTTAGGCCCTGACTCAGGGAAACATCTCTGAGTTTTTAAAAACATTAGTGTTAAAAAGTGATTTAGGCACCCAAGTCTAATTGAAAGGAATGAGATTTAGGCTCCTAGGTCTCTTAGGCACTTTTAAATTTTTTACTTAAAAGCTCAAAGGTTAAGCACTTGATTCTGTGCTTTTGTGAACAGGCCAAGTCTTAGTTTCATGGTCTGTTAGGAGGCTGTATCCTCAATGCACAATTAATGGGCTCAAGCCAGCTCCTCTTACTTAAGTGACTAGTGCCAATAATGTCAATAGGGTTATTCACGTGAATAAGGGGTGTTCTATCAGTATAGTGTGTAGAATACAAACTACTGTTTGTTGAATAAATGAATGACATGGCTGCTCAGTCCATCAGAGATAATTGCAAATTTACCTTGTTTAATGTTTTCCTCTCCTTTTGTCTTTTAATATTAGATGAATTTTAGTCCTTGCTAAAGTGAAAGTCTAGTAGGCTAGTTATAGAATAGGCCGTATGCCAGCTTTTCTGTGCAGCTCTGCCAATCCATCTCATTCCTGACACATTATGCCGCTGCTTCTCCAGTTCTGGACTTCTCTGCGGGAGAAAACAGTGGCAAATTATATGGTGCTGTGTGATATGTGGACAAGTGTCTATCATAAACTAAGCCACTGTGCAAGCGCCTGCTATCTGACTGTCATCTGATACCATGCCAATCACCAAGGTATCTGAGGGCCTGTTTCAGCTGGGAAAACTGTGGCCATGGCAGTATTTATCCACGGGAAAAAATGATTGCATAGTGCTTTAAATTTTCAGCTAAAGAAACCAGTAATTTAGTCCTGAGGTCTGTCTTATCTTCATCATCATTATACTATAAAATCACAGAGTGGAAAATATATGTGCTACATTGTCAATTGGGTATCTTGTAATTTTAACGCATCCATTAATCAATGGCTATAACCCTGTAAGGTGGGATAAGAGTAAAGAAGCTCACATGAATCCTTCCCCAAATGAATACTTCCTTAATCTTGAATACTCTTAGAGACATTAACATCTTATGACATTCTTCCCTCTCCTCATTTAAATGTTCTGCCATACAGTACAAACTGGATCAAAAGCTCAACACATTTTCTTAAAATAATATGTCTGGCAAAGAGTTTGGATCCAAATCAAAACATTTCTGTACTTTGGCCATTAGTGCACACAGCTTACTGCTGGGAAAGACTGATGCTCAAAAGATAGAGGAAAATAGCACCTGCTTTCTCACGCTGGTTTATGTTTGCAGTCTTGATAAAAATGCAAGACAGCATATGCAGAAACTGTGCAGAAACACTATTCACATGGTAATTCCTTTGTATTTGAATAATTTCTTTTCAGGTGCCTGAATGAATGCCAGACTAGTGGGAGGATTTGAGCATCCCCTTCCTTAAGTTTGTCCATGGCCATGTTTAGCATCTAGCTCATTTCTCAGATCAAAGACTCTCACTTTGTCTGGGTACTCAAATATGAAGGGCAGGCTCACTGGTTCAAATCAAATCCAAGTTCATCTGAATAAGTCCTGTTTAGATAACATGACCCCAAATTGAATTTATCAAAACCAGGATTGTACTGGATCACAGGAAATGGCATTGTGAAGTTTTCTCACATTATTTCCACTCATGATTAGTAACAAAACACAGAGCTGCACTTGGAACTTGCTAAGCCTTATTCTCAACCAAAAGCCTAACTTTAAATAACATTAAGATTTTTCGACAAGCCAACAAAAGCAAGTGAGAAAATTCCAAGTTAAGGCTGTTACTTATGATGTGGTGGAGAGAAAAATACCCCAAATGCTATGTAAGTCAAGGCTGAACTGTTGGATTTAACTTTGACGTTTCGACTTTAACTGGTTAGAAATGCACTTACTCATAATTTCAATATAAGCTGGCTTGATATAAGCTGCTGAGCACCTGCTTATATAATGATATTTGTGGGGCCTTGGCACTTTTGAAAATCAGATCAAAGAATTTCCATACTTGAGAATTTCCTTTGTTGTTTTAATATAAGAATAATTAATTATAACTTGGCCAGTGAGCATTGATAAGATAAAGTAATTCTTTCCACAGTGGAAAGTACTTGGTGAAATTTTGCAGCCTGAATTGTGCTGGTGGCCAGTCTGGATGTCTCTCCTGGTGTTAAAATCTATGAATATGAGAAACTGCTGTTGCAGTCTGAGGCAAATACTGACATTTAAAATGTGTATTTGTATAATCAACCTTGTAAACCAAGAAAATAATAGCATTTTTGTTCAGCTTTGCAGAAGACGCTTAAACTTCAGTGTAAGTTTGAAACTGTCATGATCTTGGTGACATTTCTTCTTCTAGTTCATCATGGCCTGTTGTCATACATTATATTTCAATATTTGATAAATCTAGATGCAGAGGATCCTAATGTCTATGTGCAATCTTGCTAAAATTGATAGGACTTCATATAGGTGTAAGGGTCTATACTTATGACTTTTTCGCAGCGCCTCTGAGTGTAAGTTTTTGAGGTGCTGTTTTTTGTTGTGTGTTTGTGCAGTGCCTAACACTATGGGGTCCTGGTTCATGACCAGGACTCCTAAAATATGTGTCTCCTACACCAGGCCAGACTGGGTAGATAGACTTGTGGTAGTAGGGCTCGTGCTACTGTTCTAAAAGTATCTGTGTGAATGTTCTGGCTTAGGTGAAAACTCAGGCTCTCAAGCCAACCTGTTAGGCTCTGGAGCCTGAGATGGAATGACACATGGTTATAATTAAGTTCTCTGTCTTGAGCATGGGTATCATGAGTCTGTCTATCCACAATAGGAAGCTCAGTCCCAGTAGTAGAGTAGGCAGACACCTAATTCAGATAATAAATACTCAGAATTGTCATCATGTCCAGAGTATGTAAAGTGGCATACCTGCCAATGTTGTTATGCAGATAAGGATCACTAAATCGGATGTATTTGAGAAAATTATCAAAACTCAAGCATCTCATCTCACAGCATTTGTCCAAGCAAACCTTTTTACAGACTGTTTCGTGTCTGTTCATGACTAAGGTGCTACTGCCCAGAAAGGTGTAAAGCATAATACAACTGAAATTGCCATTTCTTTGTCTGATTTCAGGTCAAAGGAATTTATCTTAACTAATATGCATTCTACCACAAACAGCTGATCAGTCCAGACAGATTGCCATCCAAGTTTATGAAAAGTTTTTTTCCAAACCTTTATGCATCTAAGGACTGAGTGTCACAATGGTAATGAAACAATAGGGCAGGCTTACTGGGCACATTTTCAGGTTTGGTTATGGCAGGTTGCAGTATTCTAATGGCTCATGAAGTACGAGGAAAAGTTGGTTAATATTTTTTTGTGACTGCATATGGGATCAACACAGGCTGGGTTTGGCTAATGTTTCTGTAAAGAATAGATACATTTTCTTTGAAGTGATTAGTCAACCTTTTTTAATATATATAAAAAACCCTCACCACTGAGACTTTTTGATTATGTGGCTTGCTGTGGATTGTTGGTTGTTCTTTAAAAAAATCATTTGTATATTTCAAAATGTGACCAAACCATTTTTTTTTTGAACAACACAACTGAGATTTTATATGCCATAAAATAACTTTTGGCCACTGAATTACAAACAAGGAGGTGTAGTTCTCCGTCAGATCCATGATTTCAGAAGGAATTGTAGGCACCCCAATGAAGTTATATTGGGGCCCTCAGGGTGAAGCATAGAAACTCAATGAAGTCTGAATGTAAGCATTAACCAATACATTAATGTGTGCCCAACATTCCGTGACCCAGAGATGGACTCTCTGAGAAAAAGGATTTCCTAGGCAGATAGTTCAATGTAGCTTAATTGTGCTGCATCAGTTTGCAGCAGGAGATCTGTATGCCTTGCTGTGGCATGAAACCAGATGCATCAAGCTGCACGGGTGTATGTGCTAAGATCACATTCAGTATCGTGACTAATGCAGCAGGTTGGGATTCTACTAGATGGTTCCTATTTTCCTAACTTTAGCAGTGTGAACAATCACACTTGACATTATTGTGCTGGATCTACAAATACACCATAAGCCAAATTATGCCTACCTCAGCATCGGTGCATTATAAGGAAAGGGTAGCCACTTTCCTCCCCAGGGCACCAATGTTGGAGGCCTCTGAATTTCACAGGAGGTGTTGGCTAGGACAAGCAAGAAGGGAGTCTGCTAGCCCTCCTTGCATCACTTGTGGACTCAGAAGTAGTATCTATCATCATTTCTCAACATCCATCTTTTACCTGAAAGGCAATACAGCAGCATAATGCCGCCTGACACTGGTCGACTGGCAATGTCATCCATGATGATGGGTGCCAGATAAGATCCTAGACAAATACACAATACCTTTCTGCCAGTGCAACAACTCTGCCTCAGAAGGTGCTTGAGTGTTCTTGCCTTGGTAGCGATAATTCTATCCCTTTGCACTTTAGTCTTTATATATCCTGCACACACCCCTTATTTCTTTTAAATGTGCTGTAAATGAACAAGATTACACCAGTTTAAGAGGGGTACCTGTGTTAATCTGTTGCAGCAAAACCAACGAGGAGTCCTGTGGCACCTTAAAGACTAATGAGTAGTTTCTTAGTCAACTATTGTAGACTGCTTGATTAGCAGCATCATTTCTGTGTGACTAATAAGGGAGCTACAATCCCAACTGGTGCTTCTAAGTACTTTTGTAATATCAATGATGATAAATGCAACCCTCATTACATAGTACCTTTGAGAGTGGAGGGGGTATGCATACAGCATTCATGTACACATACTAAATTTTTTGGAAGTAAAAAAAAAGCCATGTTCAAAGCAAAGGATAGAGGTGAAATGGTTAGCTGACTGACTAAAGAAAAAGGACAAAAATGTGGGACCATGAGAACAATATATTCCATAATAAAGAGTAGAGTGTAAACAATATTTTATAGTTTTTTACTAATGATGAATACAATTCATTCTTCAATATATGTGTTGACTTTAATATATTTTAATCTGAATGTAACAAAAATCTTGAAGTTACCCTTGTCCCTCTGTCCTACCTCCCCCTCTCTTTGTTTAGGAGGGGATTTTATTCCACACTTAAGATAGAAATCTGGGATTTTGGATTTATGGATTTCTCTCTGTTAGGAATGTTTATCCAGCCACTAAAAGCTTGTTTGACAACTATGTTTTTCTGTGTGTAATTAGATCTTCCACATTGTAAGGGGTTTGTTGGATAGAGTGCCAGTCAGTAAGCGCATTACTAGCCAAGATGAATTATAGATGAGGATATGGTTTTGTGACTATTAAGGCATTGTGGTGGGTATAGCTGCTCTGGCTTTCTATGCCTGTGAGCATGAAGGGGAAGAGATTACATTTGAATATCCCAGCCCATGTTTTACTGTACATTAAGGTTTTACATTTCTGATCTCAATTGTGTACAGAATCCAGTTGGCTTATCCCAGTCTGGGTCTGGCCTGAAAAATCTCTTGTTTTAATGCGCAATGCATAGATTTCTTAATGTGCAGTCTGAGAAAAAACTTATTAACTATAATAAATAGGTTTTATAAAAGTTTTAAATTCCACTATAGCTAATCATTTTGAACAAGACATTTAAGCTGTAAATAGCATTTAAAAGTAAACAGAGCTTTACACAAAGTGACAGCTACTATTACATTTTCTGCTTCTGAATGTGAGAAAATTAATGTACCAAAAAAGTGTCTACTATTTAAAGGCGTCTTGCTCCAGACATTTTTAACAACTGAGATTTACAGTGGGTAGACCACTGAAGTGTCTCGTCATTAAATTATGCACTGTGCATTAGAAACAGATGTACTACTGGGAACCTTGCATGACGGCACAATCTCAACATTTGCCAATTAAGATGCTGCTAAAACAGAACATGATTAACAGATCGACCATTCTATTTAGGAGAAAAAGGTGAAGCACAGATAGAGGAGCAATAATTTCAGTGTTGTTAGAGTACCTGTTTTAAAGGCCAAACCTTTGCTATAATTTATATTTCTATTGTCTGGGAACACACAACACCATTTAGTGATACAAACTTCCATACTTTCTGACGTATTTTTTAAACACATAAATAAGTAGAATGCTATCTGATCATCTGATGTATCTTAGATCAGTGGTTCCCAACTGCCAGTCTGCGGACCAGGGCAGGGTCAGGAACCACTGGCTGCTGGGCTGTAGTGGGGCTGGGGTTGAGATACCTCTTCTCAGTGTGTTTCCTGCCCCACCTCTCAGCCAACCAGTGCAGTTCACTGTGCGGTGGGAGGGTCGTGCGGAACACGGCACGGCAGCCTTAGAGCAGCCACAACCTGGGCAGCTGTGCTCAGCTGGCGGCTGGGAGGCATTGCAGGGCTAGGTGAGGGTGGTGGGGCAGGCACAGGGAGCTCTGGCGGCGAGGCTAGTGGGGTCTCTAAGAGGTGAGGAGCTGGCACTGGGGGGCTCTGAGGGCAGGGCTAGCACTGGGGGGCACTGGGGACAGGGCTAATATCGAGGACTGGGGCTGGTACTGGGAAGCTTGGGGGTTGTGTGCAGTGGGGCTCTGGAAACAGACAGCTGGCACTGGGGAGTCTGGTGGGGCCTGGCACTGAGGCATTTGGGATGGGAGGCTGGCACTGGGGCTGGGTGCAGGACTCTGGGGTCAGTGGCTGGTGCTGGGAAGTAGTAGAGGGATGGGAGGGGGCTCTAGGGGTTAGGGCTGGCTCTGGGAGCTGGAGCTTTTTATACTGCAGACCAGCAAATCCATTCACAAACTTCTGGTGGACCAGTAACATTTATTTGACTATTTGAATATTCATTGTCTGCATAATGAATATGCAAATAAAATTTCGCTAGTCCACCAGAAGTTTGTGAATGGGTTTGCCAGTGTGTGGTATAAAAAAGGTTGGGAACCACTATCTTAGATAAGCCAGAGTAAAGCATCATAATTTAGGAGAGGATTTTTAACAGAAGAAAGGTAACCAAGGTGACAAAGTTTTATTAGAAGATTAGATATAAATTGACATCATGAGGAACTAACCAGTCCCTGCCCATTAAGATCTATATGTTCTAAGATATGTTTTCTGCTAGATAATGAAAAAACATGGAGGCTGTGTCTAGACTGGCAAGTTTTTGCGCAAAAGCAGTGGCTTTGCGCAAAAACTTGCCAGCTGTCTACACTGGCCGCTTGAATTTGCGCAAAAGCACTGACGTTCTAATGTAAGAAATCAGTGCTTCTTGCGCAAATACTTTGACGCTCCTGTTCGGGCAAAAGTCCTTTGCGCAAATGTATTTGTGCAAGAGGGCCAGTGTAGATAGTTAAAAGTGTTTTGCAAAAAGCCCGATGGCTAAAACGGCGATCAGGGCTTTCTTTGTGTAAATCGTCCCAGATTGGCACGGACGCTTTAAAAAGCGCCATGCAAAGCATCCATGCCAATCTAGACGCTTTTTCACAAATACTTTTAACGGAAAAACTTTTCCGTTAAAAGCATTTGCGGAAAATCATGCCAGTCTAGACACAGCCGTAGTGTGTTATACTGTGGTTCTCTTATGCTGACACAACATGTAGTAGTTCTGTTTTAATCAATGGTACTATGCTGAGACATTATTTTATGTGAGATGAAGCTATGTTGTGTCACTCCACTCTGTGACATTTGATACATAAGACCTGACAGACTCCTCCTTCTCCTGAGAGGTCTATTGTAACCCCTGCTCACACAGGGCATTAGCCCTCACAATTTTCTACCTGTCATTTAGTCTAGCAGTACACCCCTATCTTCCATTTCTGGAGACTGACAATTAATATCAATATTGATATCTTCCCCACCTCTGATATCAATTAAAATGTTGGAGAGGAAACTTTAGAAACAAGGGAAATAATAGACTGAGCCAAACAGAACGCAGACACAGTATTAATCAGATTTGCAAATAAACAGATAGAAAGTGCACATGACAAAACTATGTACTATATAAAGCCCCAAAAGAGTTGAAGTATACTTCTTGATCTTGCATAATGCAGAAATGGTTTTCCTAAGACAATATACTGAGGAATTAGATATGTATTTTTAATCTAAATATTAAGTATGATTTGATTTTTTTTTTTTTTTTTTTTAGAATAACTTTTAGACAACGTGTACAGACTAAGACTTTTTCAAAAGTTACTTGGCTATGTAAAGTCACTGTTGGGAGCTGGTGGTGTTCATATATTAAATGGCGGTGAAACCATATCTGATTTTGATTTCTAAATAACCTTTTACTTTTTTCAGCTTATGTTTCATGACTATGTATAGACATAGTATGTTTGCTTAGAACTGCTTAGAAATGACTGCTCCCTATGGTACCCTACATTGTTTATATCTGATGAAATGGTGCTATAAAGAGCATTAGCAGGCAAACACTAACCGATGTATCATGTCACCTGTTTCTGGAAAGAGATTAAAATGAGAAACATGGTGTAGCTCTTGCTCTTCTGGATCATTGTCAACTTACAATGACATATTTAAGCTAGGTATCAGCTTACTTGATTTTTTTATAATTGTGATGGATAGTATCAAATAATGGATAAGGATAATAAGCATATAAATTATTTATTAATGTAATTTCCCACAACTGTGACAATTTAAGGAGGAGGCAGGCAAGGGGATCAGACCATAATTACTGAATGAGACTAGATGCTGAGATTCAGAAAGTTAAAGCTTTGTAACCATTAAAACACAATTTATTGCAATCACATGTCAAAATGTACAAAGTAAGTATACTTAAATCAAACACCAGTAAGTGCTCACTAATAAGTTCTCTACATATCTGTAAATTTTGATTACTATTGTTAGAAATTTTTTTCATCAATTTCTGTTTATGGTGAAATTAATAATTATGGATTAAAAATCTGATCCTTCCAAACCTAAAGAAATGGTTCCTCCTCTCTTCCCAGCCTTATGGAATAGAGTTATTATATTGAAAATCTTTTTTCAGACCAGACTTTAGGAGCTTGAGCCAATGCTCATGAAAGTCAATGGAAAGACTCCCATTGATTTCAGTGTGCTTTGCATTACACATTAGAAAAAGGATTCCAGTAAAAGATAAATTTAACTAGCTTGCTTTCAGCTCTCATTGCCTACAACTAAGAAGATGAGCAAATGTTTCCTTGAGATGTTATTAATTCTGCACAGTGAATAAACCAGTGAGCATTCTCCAGAGAGGTGTCCTTTAATGTGTGGTGTGCCTCTCTGGAGGGTATGAAAGAATGTTCAAGGGCAATGTGGGGTAGTGCTTGGGCCAACCACATGGGTACAGGGAGGGAGTGCTCCATTTCAGGTCCCACTCCACTTCCAGTCCCACTCTGCACCCAGCCCTGCTCTGCCTCTAGCCCCAGATTCTCCCCAAACTCCAGTTCCACCCCTAGCTCCAGACTTCAGTCCAAGTTCTGCTGCTGAGGAAACCTTGGCCATGTATTAATGAAAGTTAGAAGTATCTGATTTGATTTAAAAAACAGGGTTTGGAAAAATAAAGCAAGATCTCTGAACTACAGTTTTTTTTTCCCCAAAAAAGTATTTACAAGTATCCGAGTGCCTGTTTTATACAAATGAGAGACTTTCTGCTGATGCCAGTAGCTGAGAGTGAGAACTCTCCATTGTAGATCTCAGCTGCTGGGATTTCAGCAGGGGACACCACATAGAGCAGGGCTACTCAACATGTGGCTTGTGGGCCGCATGCGGCCCGCAGGCCTTTTTTGTTTGTGGCCCGTGGATGTGGTTTGGGTTTACGCGAGGCTCAACATGGGGCCGACATGGGAATATGCTCCACAATGGCGAGGAATCTCCCAGGCAGGGTGAGCATTGAAAGACACAAGCTGACGGGCTGGCTGGAACAGACAGGTACAGCGTTTCTAGACCCCAGGGAGGAGGTGCCAAGAGCACCGGGGGCATTGTGGGAAGTGCTTTATATTCATGCCCGTCAGTGCGAAAGAAGTTGTTTGTATATATTTGCATATATATTTGCATGAATATGCAACCACACTCAAGTTGTGGCCCTCGGCATGTGCTGTGAGTATCATTGTGGCCCCTGGGGCTCCCCAAGTTGAGTAGCCCTGTTACTTTTCATATATTAGTGATGCTCTTAAGTGTGTGAGTATGTTTTGCAGGGCCGCCCTTAGAAATTTTGGTACCCTACTCAGTCTCCCCTGGAGGGGCAGGAGCAGGGCATAGAGGCAGCAGGGTTGGGCCTGCCCCTGACTCTCTGTCAGTGGCAGGAAGTGGAGTGAACTGGTCCTAGTCCATTCTGCTCCCCTGGCTCCTAGCCATGTTGCTTGGGGATGTGGGCTTGGGGAATGGGTGGAACCGCTCCCCTGCACTCACAAATGGCAGGAAGTGGAGCGGCATGACTGGGAGCTGAGGCTGGGTCACTCAGCTTCATGCCACTGCCAGTCAGTCAGTGTGAGGGGGCCTGACCCCTGCTGCTAGTGTCAGACCTGCCCAACTTGCCCCTCACTCCCCCCCCCATTTCTGTCACGCAGGAGGAAGGGCTGGAATGGAAATGGGATAGAGCAGGGAAAGAGTGGGGTGATGTCCCAGATACCACAACCCTGTAGGGGTGGCCCTGGTAGGCACAGTCTGTGGGGTGGCCATCCAGGGGTGGGACTGGTCACCAGTGCCGGGGCTGCCCCCTAGATAGGTGCCCCCAGTTTCCTGGTACTCTATGTGGCTGTGTAATTTGCATATTGGTAGGGATGGCCTTGGTATATTGTAATGATTCCATGGGCATCATGGATGATGATGGTAAAAGAATTTCAGACTTGTGCTCTGAAAATACGTTTACTCCTAGAGCTAAAGCTAAACCTGAATGGGTCAACCAAGAGAGGGCAGCATACTCACAAACACTTGAGCAACTCTGAATCCTATCCAGGAAAGAATTTGGCTCATTAGAGCCTATCCTGCATGTCAGTCCAAATTGTGCTTTCCATTTAATTTGTGTAATTTAATTTGCTCCATTGACTTCAAGAGAATTTCAGGAGTATACGTCAGGATCCATGTGTGCAGCTGAAATCAGCTTTTCAGCGTTGCGTATATTTGATAGCTATTCCAAGAAATTAACAAGAAAAATATGTTGTCTTAACTTTTGTATATACAAATTTCTTCTGTTTTAGTGTGTTTATTTTTATATGACATTGTCTATTAGAGAGTTGCAAATATTAGATGAAAAACAGTGCAATTATTCACACAGTGAACTGCAAGCAGCAGATTTCACACAGTTCTAGTGAAGCTTAAAAAACAGGCCAACAAGTATTTTCAGGCTTTTTTTCATCTACACTATGATTTATTTCTGAATAGGCCATTGTCTGTCCTTAAATTGCACCTACTCTGGCAGGTCTGTAATGTCTGATTTCAAATATAATTGAAGTTTGATACAATCATTGTCTGTCTATGATTAGCAGCATCCTTGCAGCTAACCGCCTACGATGAACAATCCAGTATTTTGTGGTCTCAGCATGGTAGGTTATTCAGTGCCACGAAAACCATATCATCATACTCTGACCTTGGTTAACCATGTATAGATTATTCCTTCTGCACATAATTATGTAATTTTTGAAGATTTTTACAGATTTAAAGCACTTTTTAAGGAAAGATTTTTGTGTGTGTGCTCCATTAAAAGATCATAAAGAAGGCTATTTTTCTAGCCCAGAACTGGCCTTAAGTACAATCAATGCAACCCCACTAGGAGGCCCTGTAATCCTGCTGTGCTGAATCAGCAACTAAAAAACTGGCCTAGTTTTTCCCTCTAAAGAGAGGATTGGAAGAGGAGGGAAACCCTTAACTCAATGCTAAGCAGCTTCTCACTGAGGTTTGAGGCCAAGCAGACTGTCTAAGGGTATGTTTACACAACAGTTAGACAGCTGCAAAGTTACTCAGAGACCCAGGGGTTCAGTAACCACAGGTGCTATTTATTTACAGGCTGTGCTTCCACCACCTATTCACCATATACAACTCGGGTTCTAGCATCTGCCTCCAGGAGAGAAGAGCTATCACTTTGCTTCCACTCCCTCCCTACCCCATCCCTCCCCACCTTTCCTTCCAGCCTTTTATATGGCTCCAAGCTAGTTGAATGGAAACTATCTTCCATTCACCAATTGGGTGCAGATTTTCTCTAGCCAGCTCCAATTTACTTCCCGTAATGGGAGCTGGCATGACAGAGGGCTGAGTCAGCAATTCTTGTCCATCATCCTGTCACACTTTCCTATAACTGTGCGAAGGAAACAAATACTTGGGGGCAATCTTAATTTTCATTGTGGATCAAATGAGGCAATGATCAGTCCAGCACTTGTCATCTCCCAGACAAATGCACTAGGCAACACAGTATGGGAAGGAGGTGGACAGCCTTTGGTGAGGAAAGAACAAGTTAGGAACTATTTAGAAAAGCTAAACATACACAAATCCATGGGCCCGGATTTAATGTATCCAAGGGTACTGAGGGAGTTGGCAAATGTCATTATGGAGCCTTTGGCCATTATCTTTGAAAACTCATGGAGATCGAGAGATCCTGGATGATTGGAAAAAGGCAAATGTAGTGCCCATCTTCAAAAAAGGGAAGAAGGACAATCCAGGGAACTACAGACCAGTCAGCCTTACCTCAGTCCCAGGAAAAATCATGGAGGGGATACTCAAGGAATCCATTTTGAAGCACTTGGAAGAGGGGAAAGTGATCAGGAATAGTCAACATGGATTCACGAAGGGCAAGTCGTGCCTGACCAATCTGATTAGCTTCTATGATGAGGTAACTGGCTCTGTGGATATGGGAAAGTCAGTGGAAGTGATATACCTTGACTTTAGCAAAGCTTTTGATATGGTCTTCCACAATATTCTTGCCAGCAAGTTAAAAAAGTATGGATTGGATAAATGGACTGTAAGATAGATAGAAAGGTGGCTAGACTGTCGGGCCCAATGGGTAGTGATCAATGGCTCGATGTCAGTTTGGCTGTCGGTTTCTAGCGGAGTGCCCCAAGGATCAGTTCTTGGACCGGTTTTGTTCAACATCTTTATTAATGACTTGGATGAGGGGATGGATTGCACCCTCAGCAAGTTTGCAAATGACACTAAGCTAGGGGGAGAGGTAGATACACTGGAGGGCAGGGATTGGGTCCAGAGTGACCTGGACAGATTAGAGAATTGGGCCAAAAGAAATCTGATGAGGTTCAACAAGGACAAGTGGAGAGTCCTGCACTTGGGATGGAAGAATCCCAAGCATTGTTACAGGCTGGGGACTGAATGGCTAAGTAGCAGTTCAGCAGAAAAGGACCTGGGGATTACAGTGAATGAGAAGCTGGATATGAGTCAACAGTGTGCCCTTGTAGCCAAGAAAGCTAATGGCATGTTAGGGTACATTAGGAGGGGCATTGCCAGCAGATCCAGAGAAGTGATTATTCCCCTTTATTTGGCTTTGGTGAGGCCACATCTGGAATATTGTGTCCAGTTCTGGGCCCCCCCACTATAGAAAGGATGTGGATGCATTGGAGAGGGTCCAGCGGAGGGTGACCAAAATGATCAGGGGGCTGGAGTGCATGACCTATGAGGAGAGACTGAGGGATTTGGGTTTGTTTAGCCTGCAGAAGAGAAGAGTGAGGGGGGATTTGATAGCAGCCTTCAACTTCCTGAAGGGAGATTCCAAAGAAGATGGAGAAAGGCTGTTCACAGTAGTGACGGATGGCAGAACAAGGAGCCAATGGTCTCAAGTTACAGTGGGGGAGGTCTAGGTTGGATATTAGGAAAAACTATTTCACTAGGAGGGTGGTGAAGCACCTCACTAGGGAGGTGGTGGAATCTCCATCCCTAGAGGTTTTTAAGTCTCGGCTTGACAAAGCCCTGGTTGGGTTGATTTATTTGGGATTGGTCCTGCCTTGGGCAAGGGGCTAGACTTGATCACTTCCTCAGGTCTCTTCCAGCTCTATGATTCTATGATTGAAATCCCCCAGAAGAATGACCCCTTTAGGGGTCTCCAGTAAAATGGTTTCCAGCCAAGAGCAGAAATCTTCCTTTACATCCTCATTGGCACAAATTGTTCATGCATAGGTGCTCACAATAATTACTGTTGGTTTTTTGTCATAAGCCAATTGGCAGCTCAGAGAGGCACCTTACAAGCTTGTTCTTTATAGCAAAGCCTACTCCATACTATCAAGGTTAATCTAAAGATTTTCCCTTCCAGAAGCAGATGTACCCTCTTTTCTCTTCCTCCTTCACCTGTCCTTCATCAGTTCTTCTAGTTTCAGACAAAGCAGCAATATTGATGTAAAACAGATTCAATTCATGAGCAATAATAGCTGTACACCACTCTGGTCGGTCACTGTCTTAGTTGTCCATCAGGCTACGTATCTTCCAGGTTCCAAAGTTTTACATTTTTGACCACTGGGGTGGTGATCCTGCTGGATGCAGCTATCCAGCCAAGAGAAAAAGAGGCAAACTACTTTTGCACACTTTTTCTAGCCCCTCCCTATTTGAGGTGAGGAGAGTGGGTCCTAAAGAGGGCTGCTCAGTCATGTGTGCAGCTGCCGAGACGCTCACCCTGCCTCAGTCCTTGAGCAAGACGACCGAATGACATACCCACCGCCTGTGTGTCAGTCTGTGACTAGGAACTTCTGGATCTCGCTGTCCTGTTCCGGTCGCCACTCGCTGATCACCACTGGACTTTTGACTTGTGCAGGTGTTGTTTTCCCAAAAACTGGAAGATGCCTGTGCGGGACTTCTTTTAAAGTGGGGAGACTGGTGCACAACAGTCACCACACTGTCCTTGACAGATAGAGGGCTTGAAACCAATGGCATGGACACCATGATTGGAGATCCTCTATCTGCTGCAGCCTTCCCCTTCACAGCCATTGTAACATTACACAACAATTTCAACTCGATTGTGCTCTGCCATTGAGAACTTCCTCTCCATGGATCATCACCTTGTAGATATGTAGAGACTTGAGTGTTCCAATAATCCCAAGAGTGACACTGCCTGCAGTCATGTACTCCCTTAGGGTCACTCATGGCAGAATGGTCAAAGGCAAGGTTTCAGACAAAGCGTGTTATACTATATACCATAAAAATGATTAGATTTTCATTTAAAATCATTGGTTTCCACAAGAGACAAATCTTTTGAAAGCATCCAAAGACATGTAACCATGCCTTAGAGGCCAGCTGAAAATCTTTCACCAGAGAGAACGTGGAAGTTTCTGTAGTACCATTAAAAGTTTTCTAGCTCAGAAAGTAGCTGGGGGTGCAGGAGGAGCAGAGGAGATGGAAGATCCTTATAAAAAGTGATCTCATGATTCTTTATTACCCTGATAACTCGATTCAGCAGAAACATATAGAAATACTTTCCACATATGTGCCATCAGCTGCTTATCAATGCAAAAGACTGACATAACAGATAAATAATATGCGTTGTTAATTATTTGAAGAGCTTCTGATTTTTTCATGTAGCACCAGTCCCAAGATTTCAGTGCTAAATGCTATATCTGTAAGCATCTATTATTTATGTTCTTAAAAAATTCTCCTAAATGTGTAACATTAAAAGCAAAGCCAACTCTGTTGCCAGCTCAGAGTCTAGAGTTGTTTTTGGTGGCCATTTTGACTGGATGCAACTAAAATATGTTAGATAACTGAAGAAAATTAATTGTGCTATCTATTACAAATGAAAGAGATGAAGCACCACAACATACATAAACAGGTTGTATTACTAAAAGCCAATGTAAAGGTTCATTAACAAATACCAGTGGTAACACCATAAGTTTGTCTGTCGTCACTCAGATGTAAAATGACAAGCTAAATTTTCAAGGAAAGAGAATCCTACAAAACAAAACAGAAAGGAGCTAAACGACAAAGCTCTACTTCATTTTAATGTACATATTCTAGTACTTATATATTGCAATACCCAGGAAGGTATTCAGTGACATGATATCCACAAATATGTGTACACAAACATAAATAAAGATGATGAGGAAATGATAATAATGGGACCCTTTCACACAGAAATTAGCATAAGAAAAAGAGGACAATCAGCCTGTATGAAGTTCAGTAAGGACTACTGTCAGTAGAAATGGGAGGAGAAAGATGTAATTCTGTTTAATAGAAAATATTTGTTTTGAAATTTGGAACAAAACTCCCAAGTTTTTTGAAATTTTTCACAAAAGCAAACAGAGCTTCATCTCTAAGGTAGTCTGCCTGGTGGGCTGCCAAGAACCGGGCAGACAATCCAGCAGGAAATCCATCAGACCTTCACCAAACTGTCCCCACAAAATGTTGTGATTTTGGTGCATCCGCAAATTCTGCCAAAGATGTTTCGTTGTATATATTTTTTTCTGTCCTGCTCCAACTGTCAGCCTGTTTTATCTGGAAGGTTGTTCAGATAATTTAGTGATAGATGGCAATAAAAAACCTTACACAAATAGGAATTGAAGTGTGGAACTGAGTATTCCTCCTCCTCTTATTGATAGACCCTATCAGCATATAAACACAATAACCAAGGCTGAGATAGTTAACTAGTGCTTAGGCTCTGATCCGTTCCCTGATGTCAATGAAGTTCTGATCAGGCCCCCTGAGTAAGGGCTATCTGTGAAACACATTTATTCCCCACAGATAAAGCAGTACCCACACTTCCCTTCTCCTTTCTTTTCCTTTTCCTCTTGAATTTCCATTTTCCCTCCTCATTCTGGGATCCTCTTGCACCTAAGGTCACTTCACTTTTGCTTCCTAATCCCCTCTACCCTATGGTCCCATTTCTTTATCTTTCCAAATTTTCAGTTATGCATACTTTATTTTTTTTTTAAACAGTGCTTGCCACTAATTCTCTGCTCTGCTTAATCTTTGCTGAAGCAGACAAGACTGTGAGGGCTCAAAATAAGAGCATCAGAAGCAGATTGAGAGGACTCGCTGGAATAGTAGCAGAAGCAGCAACTGCAGAACACTTTAAAATCAATAATGTCCAGATGTTTGAAAGCTGGAAAGGAGAAGGAAGGGGAAAGGAGAGAAGAGCGAGTCACATTCCCTTTCCCATCCCTAACTATGATCATAGTAAAATGCCTTGCACAAAGATCGATAGCAGTGAAAGAGCATGACTTCTGCCTTGTTTTAATTAATCAAGTGTGAAACTGCTAATGAGAAAGCAGTGCCAGCTATAGGCACCACACACAGGGAAGAGGGAGGCTGCCATAGATTTACAAGGACAGTTTCTTAAAGCAATACAGCTCGGTGGGAGATGATGTACTTGTTGTAATAAAAATAAAAAAGACATATGAAAGAAATTTACAGCTGATCTTAGCCTTAGCAGAGAGAACAAAAGTTGGTCCCATGAGAAGTAAAAAGCAGCATACAACGAGGTGTTATATTTTATTTGATAATTATGGAACTCCTGTAGCATGATCTTACCTTCTCCTGCAAAGAAAACAGAACACATTTTAAGAGTGATTTTATTGTTTAACTGCAGAGGGGCATGAATACGCAGTCAAGCTTAAAAATGGAGAGCAGGATTAAAAAAAAAAAATCTTAAACACTGTTTCATATCTTAAATCACTAAGAGGCAATTTCTGCCTTCTGTTTTTCCACCCTTACAAACATGTCCTTACACAAACATGGGTGTAATTAATTGGGAGGGAGTGCATCGTTTTCAGCTTGTGGAATGGGTGGGAGGGAACAACACTTTCTCTTGCTAATAAATTTCAGCTTCTCCCATCTGAAGGGAAGGAAGGAAGGCAGCGGAGTGGGTATCACAGGGAATCTGAAGATGTTACTTTCTCTTGATCATCCCCTCTGCTTGTTAGTTGTTGAGCTGATCACTAGAGGCCACCCTATGTTCTTATTAGGCTTGCAAGAGGCAGCTGTTTGGAGCCACAGCTGTCTCAATGGGGAGTTCTGTGGAAGGGAAAACAAGGGCTGTTTGGGGGTGTGAGTTGGGGCCGTAAGAGGTTATTGGGGAAGGAGGTTGACAGAGAGGAAATAGTGCATTCGGGAAGGGAGGGTGTGAAACTAGAAATCTGAAAGAGTGAGTGAGTCAGAGGTTTAGAGCACTCGTAGGGTAGGGCTGTAGAAAGGAACTTATATTATTTGCGACGTTATCAACCATGCCAGTTCTAAAATGATGACAACCCCGTGTTCCCTCCCCCCAAAAAATCTTGAAACTGTTTTGAAAATCATGGTACTTCATAATTTTCTAAATCCTATTTTTTGAGTGGGGTAGATAGTTTGTTTTTTGAACTTTCAGGGGGAGTTACCAAATGCATGGATATGTTCACACAGGCAAGCGTTCCAGGGAATTCAGTCTGAATTGTAAAAAAAAAAATACATGCATATGAGCTGATATGCCACCTCCCTCTTACTGTGGCCAATGGAAAGGACTCATTGCCAATGTGTTGGAAGTGGAAATGAACATCAGAGTGGTAACATAACATATAGGTCAGTATCTATCTAGATATCTACCATCCTCATTGTAATAGGTATCTGCCTACCTGAGGCTGCAGCAGTGAGGCTATGATATCAGCCATGGAATAGACCAATTACTACTCTGCAGCCAGGGATGGGAGGCTGCTGCAGGATTCTCAAAGTCCTATTACTTACTGTGTGCTGAGGAAAGATTTGTTTTGTTAGGGCCACCTTGCTCCTGTCTCTGTTGCAGAGGGACCACTAGCAGCAGAATACATGTAGTTCCATTAAGTAAGGGATGACTGCAGGTTGGTGTGTTCATCTTTCCCAAATGGGGTCTCGCTCTATGTGCATTCCCTTCACCACAGCATACTGGGGTGAGGTATGGGTGAGGAAGTGTGTGAATTAGGCCAAACTGTTGTGCACATCCACCTTTTTCATCCTTATTCATGCAGAGGGTAACTTCTGTAGTGTCTGCCCCATCTCTGCTCCACAGCCTAGAGACAGAGTTTCCCCAAATTCACCCCATGACCATCCCTGAGTCCCTTTGCGTATTTGGTTGGTTCCTGGGTAGACCATTTGGATTTCTTCCTAAGTGAAGTAATGTGCAAGCTTAAACTTATAAACATATTATATTTACCCATATGATTGGAAAATCCCTTGCTTTTTCTTACCCACCTAACCTCAATCTAAGGATTCTTTTCACTCCTGTAACAACTTATGATATCACAAACCCCAGTAGTGGTCTGTTCTGGATTTTTGCAATGCCATCACTTGTTGCCAGGAACAGCATGGAATTTTGATCTCATTTTAAGTGGTGTGATACAATGAACATATTTTTTGAATATTTTTTCAGCTGTATTTATTTTACATTGTAAAAACTGTTTCTATCATTAGTAATATGGGATCTCTCTCTCTCTCTGTATATATATTATTGTGCCATTCCTCATTTTTATAGGGAAGCACTGATGAGAATTACAAGAAAGTAGATACCAAATGGTTCCAAACATGCCTCATTCAAGATAGTGTTTCTGGGACAGGCTGTTTTTCACTAGGCTGCTTACTGGGATCTGGATTTCATTGTCCTGGAGTGCCCTGGAAGGTATGTGCCCCCTGAGACAGAAAGAAATATTTGGCTTTCAAGTTCCCACTATCATAACTCTTATATTTTTATGATCCAAATCTGGAACAGAAGGAATAACAAAAATGTGTGTAATGTATTGTGAGGGAGAGATGAGTCAGAATTGTATAATAAATCATTAACATGCATACAATTTCCAGGTGTCCACATCTTGGAAAGTCTAACAAAAAGTTCACTTTTATATGTTTTCATTTATTTCTTGGTTGCCTCCTGTTTCCAAGATAGTAATACCTATTGGATGAAACTCAATTCAGAGAAAAATAATGCCACAATGAATAAATGGCTCAGAGGTTTTTTTTCATTGAGTAGGGATGTTAACTAACGTGAAGTTGTATAAACCATTGGATTTTTTTTCGGTTACAGGTTTACACGTGGGGCAGGGAGAGGCGGGAGCCAGTGCTTTGGAGGAGCCGGCTTAAAAGCTGGTGACCAGTGAGCACCAGATCCTGCTCCTCATGCTGCTGCCTCTGTGGAAGGCAGCATGGGGGGAGGAAAGAGAAAAGTGGCTCCTGGAAGCTGCACATGTGGAGAACCAATTTTTAAGCCAGACCCACAGGCACCAGCTCCTGCCTCCTCTACTCCCCATGTATAAACATGTAAATGATAAAAAAAATCCAAATCACATTAGTTAACATCCCTGCTCTATAGACCACTGGGAAAAAAAATAAAACCTGATACAGAGGCAGCAAAGGGAGGGGCATGAGTGTAACCATTACGAGTAACTGATGAGCCCAGGCTTACTGGTTAATCGTGTAAAGGGCTACACGCTAACATCCCTACAATAGAGCCTTTCATTCGTATGTCACCAATACACAGATACTGACCAAAAGTAATTTCTGACTGATGGCTGTCCAGTAGCATGCATGAAATGAGTTGGTTTTCTCCATTTGGTCTCTAGTGAACAGATGTCAGTACTAGGGATGTAAAATAGCATTTAAAATGTTGACCGACAAACCACCTACCATGGTGCGCTGCAGGCAGAGGACTGCTCCACCATGGTATGGCTCAATGGGCCCAGCCTGGCTGGAGCACTTCCCACCCACGGTCTGTCACGGTGAGCTTGGCTGCTCCAGCTGGGTGGGCACTGGTTAACTGGTTACCAGTAAGCACTGGTAGGAGAGTTGCATTGGCTCTATGGACAGAGCTACGACTTCAGAGACAGATCCACTTGTCTCCAGATCCAGAACCACCGTCTTTCATGACCTGTAAATTCACAAGAAATAAAAGTAAAGCAAAATTAATTGATGAGTTTAGCAATAGTGTCAGCTACAGTTACCATTGGATCTTTTTACAGTGTGAAATAACAAATAGCACCACAATGGAACTGAAATAAGTGATATGATGAATTAAGAGCATCGAGCCAAATACTGTTACCGAAAATGAAGTTTCACTAAGAAACTTTAAAAAGCCAGGAGCCATGCCTATATCTGACTTCTTAGAATGGTCAATTTGAATTTAGATTGTTTGGATTATATTGAGGAATTCAAGTCTGATTTATCTTGAGCTTTTGATAATTAAGGTAAGATAAAATACAAAAATATCAGAGCATGGCGAATATTAGCCAGTAACTAACACATCCTTTCTTAATTTTTTCTTTTCAAAGGCTCTGGTTCTTTTAATGTACTAAATGCCAGAGATACTCTCTTCAGTTATATGGTGAGATTACCCTCTCAAGGCCTTATTCAAAAATCACTGAAGCTCATGGAGAGAGACCCATTATTTCAGTGGGCTTTGGGTCAGACAATAGGGCTCTGATCCTTCAACCAATATATGCTGGTGAATTGTTACATTCACACAAAGTATAACCAATGCCTATAGGACTGCATGTGGTCACAGTATGTGCTCACATGCTACCAAGGGCGGGTTTGGGGGCATATTTATTGATTCTTGATGTGTGGTTATATTCATAGGTAGCAAACATTGTGACAATTGTCCATTTAAGAATGCAATAATACAAATATGTATGTTTCCGAAAGAAAGGGGGGTATGATTTCCCTTTTTCTGGAACACTTATTACAAAAAAAATTTTTTAGTCAAATTCCTTTATCTTCATAATTGTTAGAAATGTGTGTGAAACCAGAATCCATAGAACAACTTAAATTCAAACCATCTTGTTTGAATGTTTGCAGTCCAAACCAAAGCTTTAAATCAGTATAAATGCTTCATAATACTCAAGTGGTATTTCCAGAAGTATATCCAACTTGCCAAAAAAAAAAAAAAAAAAAAAAAGCTAGTGTTTTTCATACTGGCTGATTTGTGCCAAGTCTAAATTGTTTAGCCAAAGATGTGCCAGAACTCATCTTTCCTTTTAAATCATCTAGCGCCAACGTTTTTTCAGCAATTGTTTTTTGTTACGCAGCCATAATCCACACATTTATCTCAGGGAAAAAACAAATAAACAAACAACCATATTAACTCTGAAATCAATATGTATAAAAGGTTATATCATCTAGTGGTTATTCCAGGGCCACTTGGCTCTATTCAGTCCTCTGACAGGGGGTGATGGTGTAACTTTTCAAGGCAAGTAGTGCCAGATCCTGTTGTCACTTAAACCATGGCAGAATGTCCATAGTCTTTAAGAGGAAAGAATTAGGCCCTTATTTTTTCTTCCTCTATTTACCCATCAGTAAAATAAGAGGAATACCTTTCTGACTATTCAGGTTGTTTGACTTAAGAATCCAGTATGAGTAAATCCATTAAAATTCTTGAATGAAAGCCAGTAAATACAGTTAAGTGCATTATTAGGATGATGACTCTGAAAAAATACATTGTTTTATTGACATCTGGAGTAGGCAGGCATCCACACTCCTTTCCATTACCAGGTCCTAACTCCATGCAATGGGTGCCAAAACCAACCAAACAAACCACACCTAACACACGTCTGGGGGTCATTGTTACTTTTTGATCATAACAGTTGCAAAACGTCCCAAACCCTGAACAAGTCTTTAAAGCTTAAAAACATTTATAATGTCTGTCACGTTTCCAAGTCTGCTGGTGGGAATACTTTGTGGGTTTCTTTCCATTCTGCTGGAGATGAACCACTGGCTATGGAGAGCTTGGATAATTAGAATTGTTTTTCCATTAATAACCTCATAAAACCTTGCAAATTATTTACTGGTTTGAAAAAGATTCTAACCTAAATTAGTAAAGCTTACTCTGATATTCATTTTGTAATTACTTAGAACTAATCCTGGAATTATTTACAGGAAAGAAAATAAAAGCAGATCTAAATATTTTAAAATGAATTGAGATGAAATTAGAATTAAAAAGATATATGTACTGAGAATACCAGATTGACATGACATGGATATTATTCCTTGATTTAACTTTTTGTTTGCTTATTTAACTGGAAGCAGATTTGTTCACGGCATTTCTTTTTCCACAGTGAACTTTTTTAATTAGTGCAACTTTGTGTATCTTAGTATGCTTTGTCACATTGTTTAGTGAAATGCATATGAGTATTTTTTTTTTTATAGTTTGGTGCACTTTTATATGTGGTTTTTATTTTCCATACTTTTAATTTAAGAGGGCAGTGCCTTTTCCATTAAAAGATGGGTTTCATTACAAGGAATGTTGTTATGGAAATGTGTGCTTTAAGTTTAATTGTCACTCAATTTAAAATAAGTACGTGGGAAACCAATGCACCAAAGCAAAGGAAAATGATTGGTAGGGTTTGTTTTCAAAACAAATCCATTTATTGAAAGGGAGGGCCTCTAAGGGAAATAAAACAATCAAATTACCTTACATGGAGATGCAGAGTCTGTGCAAATGATCTTGCTGTTCTATTTGCAACCTTCCTTTTTAAAAAAAATACCACTTATTCCTCCGCGCCCCATTGGAAAGATGAGGCATGACTTGTTTTCAAAGCTGAATGGGCAAAGGCCATTTTTCTTCTTTCCCTATATTTTGGGTACATAAAACAAGTATACCCACAAAGAAAAGTAGTAAATTCCCATCTGGAATCTACTTTTGGCAGATGCAGAGAATGAATGAATGTGCGTGTGTATGTAAAAGCTAATGGATTCTCCATTGCTTGGTTGCTGAGTGAAATCCAACGTAGCTCTTTGATAAATAGAAACTAACCTATGTCTGTTTGTGAAGTGAGTGTGATACTCTCAGTCCATTTCCTATTGCACAGCTGAATGCATCACAAAAAAACCTCCTCTGGAAATATCACTAGTTTGTATCCTTTACAGAGATTCAGCCAAGAGATCAAGCACTTAACAGACACGAAGGCAGAACTATCCCCTCATTCCAAGAGGTGGTGCCTTCACAGGGCATTCCCATAGTCAGATGTAGTATAAATATCCAGTGATGATGTTGGCCACATGAGATAGCCGCCCGTATGTTTAAATGCACAGATACACAATGAGGGAAACTTGTATTGTTACTACACATGCTCAATTTTTCTGTAAAAAGTTGTCTTTGGACTAACATCGGAGAGGGGAATAACTATGCTAATCTGTTCATGCCCATGGAAATATTCTCAAGAGTTTGAAACTGTTAAACATTTCAACCCTGTCCACATGAAACAGTCACAAGTAAATCCCCAACTAGATTTTCTTGATTTATAATTTAAGGCCCAGGATACTGCTACTGTCTCAGCATGAGGGGAGCCTGGATGAACAAGGGACCAAGTTAACATCCAGGGGGCACTTTGAAGGTGCAGCAATCCACCCCCTGGAGTCACTCGAGTTTTAAATGAATTCTGGTGATTCCCCTGCTGCCAGACACTTTGGCCCTAGTCTAAGTTACAAAGGAATCTGTTCTCCATGCTGAGTCTAAATCTTCTTTGGTAGAATGAAAATAATGAGAAATACAACTATTAGATGACTGAAACAGAGTGGAAACCATATTATTGTACAATGTTAGGATGATCCCTTATGAATTGAGTATATTCAGATGCCTGTGACTTCTGACTCCTGATCAAATCCCCGACTCCTTGGCCAATGTCTAATTCGTTTGACCTTTGTGGGCTAAAACCCAAGCTGCTAGATCAACATACAAACTCGTGGGTTATTTAAGCTGCAGCTATCATTCTCTAGCTTAGTGTCTGTTCCTTTTAGAATTGGAGCCTTACACTTTTAACCTTTTGGTGTCTTCTGGAGGCAATGAAGCTGCAGGATAGTCCTGGGTATCAGAGCCAGCTGGATTACGGAAGCTGGACTGAATGGCTGACCTAGCAGTCACAGCTTTCCAGCTCTTCAGCCTGCTAAAACACCACTGATATAGGCTAGCCAAGTACTTAGCAATTTGGCCCTAATAAAAGGCCTTTGTAAGAAAAGTGATGTCTAAGTCAAATACCTGATATTTCTTACTGCTGCACTTCAAGTACATATATTATAGTACCTAGGATACGCCAGTTGTCTGGACCCGTGGTGTAGACATGACTTCAGTCTGATTGGAGACTCAGCACCTTGTGGCTTTCTTTTGGGATAACAGTTTCAGAGAGCTGACCAAGGTCCTGACAATGAGTATTGGGGTATATCTACACTGCAAATAAGCACCAGCAGCTGATCCATACCATCTTACTTGGGCTCGTGGGGCTTGGGCTAATGGGCTGCTTAATTGCAATGGACACATTCAGACTCAAGCTGGAGGCCAGGCTCTAGGGCGCTGAAAGTTAGGAGGTCCCTGAATTTGGGTTATAGCTTGAGCCCAAATGTCTGTACTGCAGTTAAACAGCCCCTCAGCCCAAGCCCAAGTCAGCCTGGATGGGCAACAGCTGATTTTTAATTGCATTGTAGACATATTCTTGATGGCTAGAAAGTGTCTATGTAGGTACTTCTACAGTTCTCCTTCCACCAATAACAGAAGTGGTCTCTGGATGAAGTGTGTCCTTTAATGATTATCTCTTTAAGAACAAAGTGGTCTCTAGCTCTATCAGAGCAACTTTCTGAGCAAAGGCCCATCCCTTAGGAACAACACACTAAAGAAAAAAGCTCTATGTTTTGTTGTTCTTCTTATGTTCACTAAGACATGGGTCTTAAGGATTGTCTTCACCTTTCATTGCAGATGAGGTATGTTTTGCCATTGCCCCGAAGGGTGCAATATATTGTGTCTAGGCTGAATTTCTCTGCCTTGCTGAGACCAGCAGTGGGGCAATGTCATTTTACTCCCATTTTCTTTCTTAAAATTAATGTTTAAGGGCCCTGATGTCATGGTTTTACAAATAATGATGTGAAATTTAAAAATACAGATACACACTATACAATTTTCAAGTTAAATTTGCTGTTTTCTAAGTAGTCAAGTCCTTTGTCATTTACTCTAATGTTGTAAAAATATTGGGCAGCATAAATGTATGTAAATAAATACATTTCATTACCCAAAAGTGCACTGTGTATTAACAGAGAAGCAGGTGTACGTGTGAGTGGTACAACATGATGCAAGCTTTTAATGTCAGTTAAACAACTCACCTAAGTCCAAACCTAACCCCTGAGGGCTGCCCTGTGTCCCTATGGGCCATTGCAGATGTACGGAATCCACAAGGGTATGATTTGCTTTAAGCACATCCCGTTCCTAGCACTGATCTGGCTACTTCCTACTCCAATCCATTCTCCGTATATCCCTGGAATGGCCCTATGACCAATGACTGCTGAGGAGGCAGGAGGGGGCTTTCTGGTTTGTATTCGCAAATGGTTTTGTGTTCCTTGCATAAAGCTCCGGTAGAAGTATAACTATATTTTATTACTGTTTTATTGTCATTGACATACTGGGGGTGGTACCTTCTGAGGAAAATGAATCTGACTTTTTCTTCTCTTCCTTCTGCTATGAGGAGGGAGTGGGTAAATTGGAACTCCTAAAAGGAACAGCAAGTAGAATATTCTCTTAAAACTCAGACTGCCCTGGCAGACAGGGACATCTGGCTACCTTATGCATAAGCTAAACATAAGCAAGCACCTTTGCCCTATTTGAAAGGCTGCATATGTGAAATAAAAACTTAAGTGATCCTTCACATTTTTAGTCTTCCTCCTCTTTGTCCCTGTGGTCCTGTTGACTCCAAATTCCAGAACAATTCAGTTGTTGCGACGGGGCATATTTTGCCATTAGTCAGACTGTGCCAGAAAACATTTGGATGTCAATGGGAGGTGTGCTTTTAGAGCAGAATGTGGTTTCCTGAATGCTCTATATTATTGTGTATTCATCTGACATTATTAAAGTGCCTCTGTCTGTCTTTGAAAGTACAGCCTTACCACCCAGATTTCAGAAGCACTAGCTTGAAGTTTCATAGCATGGAACTTGAGAACTGGGAGAAAAGATTCACATGTGCACTGTTGTTCACACGCATTGGGGGAGGAAGGGAGGATCTGCCAGTTTAGTAGGTTTTTATACAGTCCACATGACACCATAAACTATGTACCCACATGAGACGCCTCCATGACATGAAGAATTATACAGATCACTGACTCATATTATACAGTGTGAAAGAAAGACAACAACTCAAACAAAGCTCTACATAAACCAAGAAAAAAATGTTCTGTTACAGGTACTGTTATCGGTAGACTTGATGCCATTTCTGGCTTGAGTTTGAGGTTGGTATTTTAATGAGTCCTGCTTTGCAATCTGTCAAAATATGCTGTAGTGCCTGTGTACTGCATGTAATTATCTCCTCTGGTTTAGCTTCATGGGCCAAGCATTGGAAGAAGTTCAAATACATAGTTTTGTTTAATTAAAGAGTTTTAATTAGCTTATTGGCATAGTCATTCACTTATTATGTAACTGGTTTCCAGGATAATTTAAGTGCACATTTCTTGCAAATGAAAAGTGTGGATACTAACACATTGAGGCAGATCTTGTTTATGAAAACTTAAATCTGTAGCTTTGCTTGTCTTACCACAGTCTTTAGAAGGTATTACCCTGAGAGAGAGAGATGGTATTTCCCTTATGAAATAATAAGGTTTGGTGCGAAGCCCATCTTATACTGGCAATCAGAGGACTCTGATATCAATGAGAGAAAATTGTGTATGGCATCTGACTAAAAAAACCCATGGAGTTGAGCTTAAAAAAAAAAAAGGAGGCTGCCAATTTAAGGCCACATTCTGCTATTTCTGCTCAGCTTGGTTTCAGAGCCAGCTGCACAGAACATAAGGCTGAGCAGAATTTGGTTCATTGTTTATGTCAAGAATTTATTCTATGTTAAAAAGTGTGTGTCTTTGTTTTTTTGTAAACATGCGACCACTGAAATTTTCAGCAGTCACATGTTTACATGCGGGGGTGGAGCAGGTGACTCCACAGGAGCTGGCGCACATGGGGAGCTGGCACACATAGGAAGCCAGTTTTTAAGCTGGCTCCCCATGAGCACCAGCTCCCATGGAGCCACTTCTCCACCTCCTTCCCACTCCTGCCTCTGACTCAGATACAGAGGCAGCAGTGCAGGACGGTGGCTTGCATGTAACCATGAAGGTTAACCAATGAGCTCATTGGTTAACTGTGTATACTATCACATTCCTAACTTATATCTATTTTTAAATTATGGTTCTGGTCTGGTGAGGTTAGGGAATGTTGCCCCATTTTTCTCTTCCTCAGAAGCTTCTCATTTTTATTCATCAGAATCCTTAAAAACGCTACTGCAGTTGTTCACATGAACAGTCATATACCTCTTATTTGTTCTACAACTAATAGTCAACAAAAAATAACCCAAGTTGCATAAATCTTTCATTAACTGCACATCCCCACTTGGCATCAAGGGAAATTTTCAGTTGTTTAAGGTCAGACTAATAGTAGCCATAATTTGTGGTAGTGAGTATTCTCCCAGAATCAAGATCTGGTACAGTTCAAATAATATCTAACTAATGTTATGTGGTTGCTTCAATTACTTAGACAATTGCTTAGATATGTAAATTGCATCCGATGCCCTTACACATAACTGAAGGTGCAAAATCACTATCTCAGTTACTTGAGCCTGCAAAATATTGCAAGAGCCAAAAAAAGAAGCAAGGTTATATAGCCTGTCCAAAATGAGGCATTTTTATTGGAGCTGCTTGGAAAACCAGGTGGTAGTGTAGGGTGAAATGGTAAATATTCTCCCACTATTTTTTGTTTGCAATTCTGATGAAATTTTACTTGACACTTAAACATTCTAAAAATGTTGTCCAATTCTAATGGGAGTTTATAATTTAACCTTGTCTTTCCACTCATTTTATCTAGATCTTTTGAATTTTTTCCTTCCAGTTCTTTCTGCTCTAGGAATAAAGGTAAATTCCTGTGTAAAGGATCATCACAAATCATACATATAATCTAATTGTCAGTGTATGTTACATGTCCATCCATGTGGTTGATCCACAGAGAATATGGGTCAGGTACAGCTCTCATCTTAACAGCCTGGATCTTTAGTTCAAAATGCAGAGACTTGTACACTCAGCTGTGGAGGATCCCCCTAGAAGTGGCTAAGATGGTGGCCATCATTTGTATATCACTTTAAAGTCTAGCTCCAGCTCTGTTTATATTTACATTCTATTCTATTATTTTAAAGCCAGAATTAAAGACAACAGTCTCTAGACTATATAATCGGATTGAAAAAGATAAGCAAAACCATATCCAGAAAACATGTTTTTTAAAATGTGCAATTGAAGAGTAAAGTACAAGGGAATGAATGAATATGAATACCCTGATCCTTTTCCCACTGAAATTAACAACAAAACTCCCACTGACTTAGGCGATACAGAATCAAGCCACAAGTTTATATCTGGGGCTTGATCCAACATCTCTTGAAGTCACTAGAGAGTCTTCTATAGACTTTGGTGGGCTTGAATCAAGTCCTGGTGCACTCACGGGCACCCAGACATCATTAGTTTGTCATCCCATTCAAGCCTGCATCTAATTAACATAAATTTTCCCTCCTGTTTGTGCGCTTATTTGCACTATGTAAACAACTTCAAATAGCTGCTTTACCCTTTGTTGAAACAAACAATGGCTTTAGAAGAAAATGAATAGCAGGTGAAAGATTAAGATGAATAATACTGAGACAACATGGCTATTTAATTTAAAGTATAGGATTTTTTCCTCTAATCTCCTTTAATAATTCCTCACAGATATTAATTATAGTTTGTCACTAGAAATCTGATATTTGTTTCTCTGCTAGTGTTTAGGAACTAACCCTTTTCCTGTATATGAATATGTAGAGAAAAGGCCTCTCTCACTTCTTATCATAGGGTACATCTACACTGCAGCGTTATTTCGAAATATCTTAATTCAAAATAGTTAATTCAAAACAAGATATTTCAGAATAACGGGTCTACACACAAAATGCAGTTCGAAATAGCGTTTTGCTATTTTGTACATTCTTACACACTGAGTGGACACTGATTTGCATTTAAGGCTGTCCGGAACTAGGTCAGGCAGGGCATCAGGTCAGGACTTACTGTGTGGGGCTGCTGCCTGAGGCTATCTGAGGCTTGTGCTTAAAAGGACACCCCCAACCCCCCGGGCAGCCGGTTGTCAGGTGTCCCTGCTAGCTTCCCTACCTTGATGAGGGACAGCAAAGCATTTGTGTCTCTGAGTGCTCTGGTTGCCCTCACTCGGGACACCATAGCACTCTGCAGCATGAAGCCAGAGCTGCCCCTGGGCACTCTGGTGCTTCTCGTGGACACGTTGCTACCAGCCTGGCTGCATTTTCTGCAGGCTGCCATCCGGGAGGTCCATCGGGGGGCTGTCAGTATCCAGGAGGCCCTGTGGAGAGCTTCCACTATGAGGAGCACTGAGAGCCACCCTGGTCTGTCCCACTGGGGGCTTGTGCCTCATTCCTCCCTCACATCCTTCCACTTACCCACCCTTCCCCCAACCCCTCTTCCTGATGTTAAATAAACACATTTTTTCATAAATACAAACTCTCTTTATTTAACAAAACTGGGGGGGGGGGAATGAACCTCTGGGGAGACTGGGGAAAGGAGGCAGGAGAGAGGAGGAGAGAGGGTGGGAGAGGGGAGGGGGAACCTGGGAGGAGGGAGCTGGAAGGGGGAAGCAGGGGAAGAAGGGGAGGGGAAACTTAGGGGTAGGGGTCTCGCCGGGCCAACTGTCTCCCAGCACAGCGGGTGCGGGGCCTTGGCGTCCCTGGGGGGATGGGGAGGGGGATGGAGGGTGTGGAGGTTGAGGAAGGTGTGGAGGGAGAAGCGGGAGGGGGAGAAGGAGTGGGAGGGGGAGCGGTAGCTGGGGAGGCAGCAGGCGCTGGAGTGGCAGGAGGCAGCATGCTCTGCACCAGGGTCTGCAGGTGTTGGCAGGTGGTACGACCCTGGGCAAGCAGCTCCCGCCAGAACTCCCGATCTTCTTGCACCCAGTGCTCCACGGTGCGGTGCAGGGCTCACAGGGCCCCTAGGTGCTGCTGTTGGTACCCTTGCAGCGTTCGGGTGGTTCTGCGGAGCCCTCGGGTGCGGGAGCATGTCCCAGGCATGGTGGTGCACCCTGCACGCGCAGCTGGTGTGGCTGTGGAGAAACAAGAGAAGTGGTCAGTTCTCCCTGGGGACACAGTGGGTGAAGCCCAGCCCCCCCTCTGCGAGGTGAGGATGACCGTGCCCTGCACCGTCAGACCCGATGTGCTTGCACAGAGGCCATGTTCGGAATGTCTGGCTATCCCCGGGAGTGGGAGCTGCCCCGCGACGGCACCCATGCCCCTGTTCTGTGTATAGTGCGGCTGAGGTGGGGGAGATGTCCCCTGCTTCTGTGTAGAGGGGGCTTGTGAAGGGAGGGTGTCTTGCTGTGTCCTGCCCCAGGGTCAGGAGCATGTCATGTCTCTTCATACACGCATGTGGCTGTCAGGCCAAGGCTCCTATGTGGCAGCCAGCTGGAGCCATCTGCCCGGGGTGGCACGGCATGTGCTTGCACATGCACAGGTTGCTGCGTGATCCGTGGTAAGCAAAGCCCACGTGTGCGGTCCCTGGTCTCCCTCCCAGCTTCCTCCCAGTAAGGGGACAGTGATGGCACTCACATGTTGTGGCCTCCCCAGATGACCCTGGTGACTCTGCTGCTGGGACGGCTTGGAGGTCCTGGCAGCGTGGCACCCTCTATCTCAGCTCCTGTGGCTCCTCCTCCACACCCTGGTCAGGGGCCTCTGCTCCCGGATCGGTGCCCCCCGGGGTGGCACGGACCGTCCCACCTCCCAGGATGCAGTCCAGGTCACAAAAATAGGGTCAGGTGTCTGCCCCTGTTGGGGAGCTGCCCCGTGTGGCACTGGCATACGGCTGCCGTAAATCTTTTATTTTCATGTGCATCTGCTCCTGGGTGCGCATGTGCCCTTTTGTGGCCATGGTGGCAGCTATCCGGCCGTAGACGGCTGCGTTCTTCCATGGAAGGTTCTTCCATCATTGCACCTTCCTGGACTAGTGTGGAGATCATGGACGTTGGAGGCCTCCCCCCAAACCTCAATGAAGTCCATGATCTCTGCACTAGTCCAGGAAGGTGCCCGCCGTCTCTGGCCCCTGGCTGGCTCCTGGGAGCTGGGGGACTGAGTGGTGGACAGCTGGCTGGCACTGGCTGCCCTGCTCATTGTGGGGCCACTGGGTATGGGGCAGCGACTGCTGGCAGGCCTGGATCTGGCATGTGCAGTGTGGCCAGAGTCTACCCCTTTAAGGGCTCCGGGTCTGGGGGAGAGGAGAGGAGTTTTCCTGGTTTGGCCCAGAGTGGCCACCAGGGGAAACTGGGAAGGGCTGGAGGCCCCCTATTTTGAAATAAGGGGCTACACAGCGCTTATTTCGAATTAGCTATTTTGAATTTGGTGTTATTCCTCGTAGAATGAGGTTTACCAAATTCGAAATAAGCACTCCGCTATTTTGAATTAATTTCGAAATAGCGGTTTGGCTGTGTAGACGCTAGGAAAGTTAATTCGAAATAACGGCTGTTATTTTGAATTAACTTTGATGTGTAGACATACCCATATGTACTGAAAGAATGTGAGAACATATGAGACCACTGATATTTCTATAGGCAGCTTTTTCATATTTACTTGGACTGTAAGGGTGTGTCTACACAGCACCCTAAACTCGAAATAAGATGCGCAATTTGCACTATGCTAATAGTGTATCTTGTTTCGATTCTATTTTGAAATAGCTTATTTTGAAATTTGGTGTATCTACACAGTGCCAAATTTTGAAATAACGCACTATTTTGAGACATTCCTTAACCCTTGTGGAACGAGGGTTACAGGGATGCTGAAATAGTGCGCCTGTTATTTCGAAACATATTTTGAAATAATAGGCAGCTTATTAAGATGCAGGGTAGCCACTCTGTGTAGACATGCCCTGAGAGAGTCTGGTTCTCTAACTCTGAGAATAGGTTCAATTATCAGTATACATATGTGTTGTGGATCATACATGGATAAGGTGTTTCTAGGATAGTTTGCCCTGTTCTGTACTGATTTTGATTTTTGGATGGTTTCATTGGTTTCTTTTTGTTTTATGTATATTGTCACAGTTGGTTGTGGATTTTTGTAGCTCACTTATTAACACTAAACCATTTTAATAGAAAGGGGAAGCAAGGCAGGCAGGCTGATACTCTCTAAACCTTTAAATTAGTCTTGTAAACCCTCTTCTACCATTCTGCCTCTTCAGCATAGCAAATGCAAACTAAAAACCGTCCTACCATCATAAATGTACCATTCTAAGGTTTACCCTTTAAAGAAACAGATGGAGTTTTTGAATGTTCTCTGAAAGTTAGAAAATGTGGTCTCCGTGAGTCCAGTGGGGCAGGTGAATTCCAGAATCAAGTACCTTCTGCTGAAAATGCTTTGCCACTAGATGTTCAAATGTAGGGATTGTTAACCAGAGCTCATCAGATTTTTCTAACTGTCTCGGTACACAGGACATAAGGTGTCATTATAGAGCGAGACCCTGTGATACACAGAGTAATATACAATTAAAAAATTAGTTTCTAATCAACAGAAATTTCCCTACTATTTGGCTAAAAGGATTTGAGACCATCAGTGACGTAAAGTCATTAAGCAACCTGTGTCTGTAATACAGAGTGAGGAAAGTTCAGGCCATAGTCTGTAGACAATTTTGGAGATGGCTTTGGTATGTAATGTAAAATAATCTTTAGATTCCCTATATCAGGATTTGGGACTCTTCTCTCTTTCTTACATTCTTACCTTTACAAAAAGAAGTGCTGACTATAAATATTGCAGCATAGACAAGTTTTTCCAAGCAGATTCTTCAGGTTAAAAATATACCACAGATGCAGCTGGAGTGCAAAGCTGTCCAGAATCCAGACGTTATGGAAAGGAATCAGTCTCTCCACTTGTTTACTTAGTCTTGGAAACACAGTTCAACAACTTGACAGTGAGAGAGACAGACTGAGACCTAAAAATGAACATTCACAGCAGGGGAGCTGCCTGTTTCCTTCTTCCTCTTCTCTGTCTCTTTGCCGTATACATGATGCAGCCTACATGCAACATCAGACACATGATGAAACCTGGTTTTGTTTTGTTTTGTTTTTTCTTTTCTGGCAGCAGCTCATTTTGGGGAAATGTTTTATTTACTGTTTGCACTAGCATAAAGGCTGTTAAAGCCTTTCTGAAGAGAAGCTTGTTTCTGTATTAACTGGACTAGTACATTAAAAAACATAACAATCTGTTATATGCCACTTGTAATAGCAGAACACTTTTTTGATGTGCCATTGGTATGAAAGCAAAGCAAATGCCCCATTTAAGCTTTTAAATCTTTTCACTTGCCCTCTTTTTCTTTCTGTCCCTCCTTGCTTCCAGAACTCCCTCCGTTCTTTCTCTTTCTCTCTCCCCCTTTTTGTTCCTGGAACATTCTGTTTCTTTTACGAGCTAACAAGTTTGATGTGGCCCTATGTCTCCTTCCCTTCCAGGCTTGCAGCTGTTTTGGCAACAGAAGAAAAAATCCCCATAACAAATCAAATAAAAGCCCATTCTGTGAAGAGGAATTGAAAACAGCAGGCCTCAAAGAGGACTGCACATGCGATGCCTTGTTCTGGCTTTCAACACAACTCAAATCAGAAACACATTACCATAATCTGAAACAGCCCACTGCTAACACAAGACAGATGGTGGGTAATAACCCATGCATCATTAATAAATAAATTCCAGCATTAAAGGCTTTACAAAGTATGACAACATTATCCGGGCAAAATTACTGCCTTTCTCCCACCCCCAACATAATTTCACTGTGTTGTGGGTCTTTTTTTTTTTTTTAAGGGTCTGTGCTTTTGAAGGAAGTTAAATACAGCACAATGTTTTAAACAGATCAAACCTAGTTCAGCATACAAGACAGGCCTGAAACTCCAGAAGGAAAAAAAGAAAATAGCTGCCAAAGTGCAATAGCTCCCATGTACTTTGGAAAAGCAAATGACAACTTACTGCACTCCACTGGCTGACATTGCCCTCTCTGGTACTCCACTGTTCTTATATTTCACTACACTTTTCAAGCAAGAATTTTTGCATCATGATTGCCACAAAGCTAAAAGATACATGCATCATTTCTCAGTGATCCTCCTGCATACTGTATCAGCTGTCTGTTTTATGCTCCCTTTCCCCCCTTTTCAGAGGCAATGGTGACTATAAAAATCTGAACTCTAACACATTTTGGAGAATATATGAAAAAGATTGATGGTCCACAATCTGCTTGTGATTGACTATGCTGGGTCTAATAGGTATGGGGTTTTTGTTGGTGGTGGTGATGTTTGGGTTTTTTGTTTTTCTTTTTGAGAGAGAGAGAGAGAGAGAGAGAGAGATCTAGTTAAGGGAAAAAATGCAGTGGAGTAGTATGTAATAGCAGATAGCAACAACATGGCTGAGTCACCATACCACAATAGAATAGTCATGATGTAGGCTGCATCATGTATAGGGCATACATAGAGTAGTATGTAATAGCAGATGGAAACAACGGGGCTGAGTCACTATACCTTGATACATATCAGAACTTCGCCAAAGTTCTGGAGTGGCAAACGGGTTTAGAGTTTATATCCACCATTCCAAATAATCTATTCTATGAGAAGAGGTTGGAATAGAATTTTGGCTATATCATGAGAGCTGGCTATAGCTCCTAGTTAAGCAATATGGAAGGGAAAAATCTTATTCAGAACCCTGGGTTCTGCAGTAATTGGTGATGAAGGTTCAGTAATGAAATGCTTTCTTCTCAGTCAGTATGGGACCAATGCCCCGGCATGATGTTTTGAGTGCCCATTGTTTCTGGATGTAATTTGTCATGTTGCAAAGAAGGTGTAAACCCAAGATCTGGCTCAGTAGTTTTCATTAAAGATATCGTGTCAATTTTGCAAATATAGGAATGCTAAATGCGGTTCTTTGCCTCCGTTCTGTTCTGGATAATTACACTCTGCCTACAGTTTCAACAGAATGCAAAATGTATCTGATTTTTAAAAAAAATTTCTAACCTAAACTGTTGCATTGTATCGTGTGTTGTTACATTTTGGTGGCAGTCGTAGTTCCCTTTAACATGTGCGCCTGCGTGGCCATGCACAAAAAATTCTCCACCCACCCAACTCCTTCGCAGAACTGTACAGCAGTGTACCAGTGGCAGGTGAGCTGCTGCTGCTGGTGGTGGATGAGTTGGGGCTCAGCTAGGCAGCTCTTTGTTGTCCCTGACTCCCAGGACCACGTAGTGACTGCCCAGCTGTTCTGGGGGCTGGCACTTTGTGGCAGCAGTGGCTGCTCCTTCAGTGGCTGGGGCAGCTGCTGCTCAGGTGGTCGGGGTCAGGGCTGGGGTCGTGTGGCGGCAGTGGCTCCTCCGGCAGCCAGGGCCAGGGCCACATGACCGTGGCAGTGGCAGCTTCTCTGGTGGCCAGGGTCAGGGCTGGAGCTGCGTGGCGGCTACTCCTCAGGCCTTTTCCAAGTATACTTGGGAAGAAACACTGAGTTACTTAAACCCATATCACAAGAGTGCCTTATCACTCCTGCAGTGTGCGTTGAGAATGTCTTCCCATCAAGCTTATGTAGATGGGCCAAAATTGAGGGTGATTCCTGGGGTTGAGCTGTGCTTCTCTACTTTTATTTGTTTCTGATTGCATTAATCCTTGGGTTGATAAAAAGAATCTTTTAATAGGAAAAAGGAGCAATCCATCTTTGCGTTCACATCATCAGTAGATCCAGATTTGCCACACCAGAGAAATGTAGGCACCTTTAATGAGAATTCATGGCTATTAAGACAGAAGTGAATAAGAGTACGATTTCACTGAGCCCCTTGCACACCGGGATATTCTAAGCACTTCATATAGCAACACATTAGATACTATTAGTGCAATGAGAATGTGGGGACACATAGAAGCGGTTATTTTTTTCCAAAATAACTCAACATTAGAACCTGTTTGAGGAGGAGGAAGAGTGTAGAATTGACCACAAGGACTACCCTGACATGTTTTTGAAAAGTATCATGGGGCCATCAGGGCCAGATATTTAAAAAGAGCTTCACAATTTATATTTATCAATTTTTGGTCTACACTTCTTTTAAACCTCTTTTGGGCCTGCAGGCCCAGGTGTTAGTGATAGAGATGGGCAGACGAGCCAGCAGCTGTCTAGCCTGGAATTCAATGGATCTGCACTGACCCAGTGAAGACTGGCAGGATCAATTAGATCTCAGGGTGGCATGTACATAAAAGGTGACTATTGGGCCATAGACAATGGTTCATAAGGATTTGGGCTAAAATCCCAGTTTGCACTATTGTGTCCAACAAATATTGTAGTTGCTTAACCCATAGAATCCCCATTCGATCACTGGTTGACATTTGGCTATGATTTAGGGGGAAAATGCAGTATAGTAAGTAGTATGTAATAGCAGATAGCAACAACATGGCTCAGACCCAGGGAGGGGGGGGGGTAACCAGGGCAGGGAGCCAGCCATGATGACCCCCTCATCGTTCAGGACCACATGCACCCCCTTAGCACTCCGCCCCTCCACAGCACTCAGAGTCACCTATGTCCCCTCAGCACCCTCCCTCCCACACCACTCAGGAGTCAGGACTGCCTGCCCCCCCCCCCCAGCACCCTTTCCCACACACCACTTCAGAGCAACTGCCCCCCCTTCAGTAACCATGGCAGGGACCCAACCAGGGGTGATGTTGACTCCTGCAGGAGCGTGCCACAGGCTCCCAGCACTGCTGCAGTGGTGTGAAAGGAGTGCCCTGCCCCAGATTCCTCCTGGATGTGCCAGTGGGTGTCCATGCTATTTGTGCAGCACTATATAATGTGGCTATTTTGCACTCTGGGTGGCACAAAGGTACCCTAAAGGCAGTGATCTCACTTCTCTAGTTGGGTCTTTCCCCCAGTATAGATAGGGGACTTCCAAGTTTGCTTAGAGCCAATGAAATGGCTCTGTGGTGCCCTTCCAAAGCTCTCAAGATAGGAGCATTTTGGAGGAAAAGTAGAGCAGTGCTGCACTGGGCTTATTCTTGGCCTCCTATGACTTCTATGGAACTATGGGCAGTGCAAACTTAGAGTAGCCTTGAGGCTAATCCAACATACAACAATAGTTGGATTGCTCTGGCAAGATGGAAAATACAGGAGGCACAAAGGGGGCTTAGATACATCTTTCACTCTTTCAGCATTCCTGCATTGATGCACTGTGGTCATGCCTTGGTATCCTAATAAAAGTTGAGAGATGCTGTAGTTTGTACTTTTTTCTGCTGGATCTCATACTTCTGATATTGCTAACAAACCCTCCAACATCCTTTTGGTGTTTTGAATTCTGACAGTAATCATAGGACTGGAAGGGAGGGCTATAAACAGAGGAAGTTGGCTACTGAACATTTTGCTGTATTAATTTTCTTTTTGACTTCATATTAAATAAACATTTAAAGTCATGAACCTTGTTAATTATCCCTTGTTTTAGCGTTCTTTCTTCCATGACATTTTATAAAATATGTATAAGATATTTGTTAATAACATGGGTGCCACAGTGGCACACATCCGAAGAAGCGTACATGACCTCAATATTGATACAAAACAAAACTCACTCTGCTCATGGATGGAACATCTTAGAAGGAATACTGGTTGCAGTTTTAATGGTAAGAGTTTAGTGTCCCTTCCTCCTGCTAAAATATAGCTAACTAGATAAATAAAATTTGTGTTTAAAAAAAAAAAAGTTTTGGTTCCCTTTGGATGAAATATTATGTATATAAATAAATGGCAGTCCCAGTTATTCGGAGCACTTGCACATCCTTTTTCCAGAAGATTTGCAGGTGGTGGGGCCTCAATGGCCCAAACTATTGCTTTCCATCTGTGTTTAGCTAAATGGTTGGAAACATCTGTTTCAGATATGGACAGCACCATACAGGCCCATGGCCTATGTGACCTACCATCTTGATTATTAGAATGTGCACTACATGGGGTTGATCTGAAATATGAGCAGACCATTCACCTTGAACAGCACATGGCTGCATGTTTACTTAGTAGTGTCAGCCTTAAGCAACATAGTGCCTATTCCCAAAGTCTGCCCTGGCATCATCATTATTTCCAGGAGCAATTCAAATCGTTAGTTTTTATCAGCCATGGCCCATGCTTTTCTATCTGAGAAACCACCTTGCTCCCTACACACCCTAATTATTGGTGAGATCAGCTAGCGAGATTTAGCTAAACACCCCCTTTAGCTGAACTTCTGGGGAATTGTGGTAGGGAATCCTTGGTGGAAAGTTGACTATGGAATTTGTTTACCTTACTGGTCCACAGTGAATTCAGGTCTTTTTATTTGTACAACCACTGCCTATTCAGGTGACTACCAGCTGCTTTCTTTGCAAGACTTAAAGAAAAATACTAGGCAGAGTGACTTATGATTTAACCTTCTTAAAGCCATAGTAACACTGAAAACTTTTAAAAAGTTTATGAGGTTTGACTCATTACATATTGTATGGATGCACCAGTTCAGATAAATAGAAGCCCAACTTTGTGAATTCATGTAATATTTAGCACCCTGTATCAATCTGTAACATTTAGAGGACGCTGTTGTATTGTTTATTTTGCATTTCTTATCTCATTCCAGTTTAAAAACTAATTTAAAATCTAGGGGTGCTGGAACAATTTGTATAGTGGGAGTGCTGAGAGCTATTGAACCAAACTGTAAGGCTTGTATCTGATGGAAGCCAGCTCAAGGCAGGGAGTGCTGCTGCACCTCCAGCACCTATGAAAGATCCTCGTGCAATGAAGCCAGTGCAGACTGCTGAACATCAGTGCCATTTCAGTAACCCCTCTGTGATATTTTGTGCAGTAATTTAAGAAGAGTTTGATTTGAATCACTATCACTGCATTGGCAGTTAAGTCAAAGCAAGCAAGCAAGCCAAATATATTTTATGAGACTATTCAAGAGAAAAATTTGGAAAGATTGGGTCAAGAGTCTCCATCCAGATCTTTTGATTGGCATGAAATAATAAAAAACTTACCATATACACTGTGTACCAATCAGATAGTGTTTAAAAATGAAAGCTTGACAATTCTGTTGTATTCATTTCCTTACCACAAATTTCAGGCTAGTGTTATGAGAAGAGAACTGATCACAAAACTATGTAACCTCCTCCCCCCCCCCAAAAAAAACCCCTGCATGTCTCCCAAAATCTACAAAATAAGCAAATATTTTACAATATTTATGGAGTAGACCCCCAATTCTCTTATATGCTATAATTGCTGTTAATAAAAAAAGATAGTATTACGGCTGCAGTTGAAAGCTACATTCCAGATGTGTGACTTTTGATGTTAATATGTTAAAACAGGGAGAGAGAATTTTTGTTGTTGTTTTGGAGTTTTTTATTGTGCCACCGCTTATATTTTGTTGCCTGAAAACTTAGGATAAAAATCCATTGATAAAATTCTCAGTAGTTCTACACTTCAGTTTTTTGTGTGATTACTGCAAGAGAGTAACTATCTGTAGAAGAGTTTCATCTTATCAGCTCTTCTTGCAGCCAGCACAGAATTCCTTTGTGGGAATTCTCCCTTCAGTTATTTTTATAACAATAAAATTGTTGCTTTCATGTTTCAGCTACGTTATTTATAGGAAAAGCTAATGGTGATACCACGACAGTCAAGAAAGTTCCCAAAAGGCAATTGTCTAAAGCCTTGATCCAGCAAGACACTTAAGCATGTGCTTAACTTTAACATTTAATGTTGACCTCAATGGGACAACTCATATTCTCAGAGTTAAGCATGTATTTAAGAACTTTATTGGATCAGGGCTGGATGGAGCAGAGAGGATTACAAACACTGCTCTATGTGATCATCACTAATACTGGGCAAATAATTTATCTGACAACTTTAGACTCTATTTTACTTCCTGATTTTGCACATCTCTGTGAAATTCAAAGAGGACTAATTCATTAACCCTTATTCAGATAGTACTAGGGATGTTAAAATACATTTATTTTTACATACATTATTTGTAAAAAAACTTGCTAAATTTTTTAGCGGTTACATGTTTACATACAGGGTGGCAGGCGGGAGCCAGCACTGGCAGGAAGCCGGCTCTGAAACCAGCTCCCACCTTCCCCCAATACAGAGGCAGCAATGCAGGGAGCAGGTGGTTCCATGAGAGCTGATATGCGCGGGGAGCCAGTTTGAAAGCTGGCTTCCTGCATGTACTGGCTTGTGCCTGCTTACCCCCTCTCCTGTGCTGCTGCCTCTGTAGGAGGTAGCAGGGGGAAGGGCAGGTGGCTCCCGCTTCCCCTCCTCTGCTACCTCTGACACAGAAGCAGCAGGAGTGGGTGAGTGTAACCTCCAGGGTTAGCCGATACGTCCAGGCTTATCAATTAACCGTGTTCATGGATACTCGTTAACAGCCCTAGATAATACCTACGCACACAAGAATTCCACTAAAATAATGGTTTGCAGATTTAGACCCATTGACTTTAAGAAGCAACTAGTATTGACCATTTCTTTTACAAAGCATCCAGAGGTCCCTGTCAGGATTTGGGTTCCATTGTCTAGGATCAGTACAAACACAGATAGAGAGAATCCCTGTGCCAGAAGGTTTATCATTAATTTCCCTATCATTGGGGAAAGGAAGGAAATTTTCAAAAGAAACAGTCCTTATTCCTTATACTGGTTTATCTTCCTGCCAATGAGACCTGGCTCTATACAACGAGGTCCATTGCTATGATTAAGGTCCACTAAGAGATTCATTCCCAATGGTACACTTTACTGCTGGTAACACTTCTTCCAATGATGTAACATCTTGATATTCCCTGCTTAATCTAATGTGTCTAGTTTTCGCAGTTGCATACCCACAGCCAGGTGTCTCAGTCTCGACCACAAAAGACACCTTTAGAGATTTCAAAAAACACCTTGACCTCACAGACATATAAATGATAAAGCATGGGTTTGACCAGCAGAAATCTGTAAATATTAGCTTAACTAAAAGGGGGAGCATGGAGAGTAAAAGCTTTGTTTCCTTGTATTAATTTATCTGATAGGTTGTGATTCCATGACTGCCTCTAATTTCAGGAATTTGCACACCCATTTTTTCTATCCCAGCAACACAAAAAATAACAAATAGTAGGGTTGTAGAAGTAATTATCAGTGATCTGTCTGGATTGTCACTTTTCAGTGCTATAGGGAAAGAGCAGAGTGAAAGAAGCATTTGTATATACTTGAGAAAAGAAATCAGTCTGGGTTTGTTGCACATGTAAAAGAATTAAATGAAGGACAACTAAGTGGTTTTAAGTGTCCGGCTAAGGCAACGTTGTGAATAAAATAATCTGTTAAGGAACAGTTCAGTCTGGAAAAGAATGCTAGTGGAGTTAATAAAAATGATTGCCCATGAGTTAAATTTTTCTGTCTTTGGAGATCCTTGCACTGAGTGTCAGTTTACTGCAGATGTTAGCAGTGCTGCTCAGTTTTCACCAAGCTCTTCCATTTTATGAAAGGATGGTGCATGAAATTCACCCCACTGTACTGGGCCAGTTCAAGGTTCTCCACACCAGTTAGCTCCACTCAAGTCCCATTTAAGCTCCTACACTGTGTTTATGTGGTGCAGAATGCTTTGTGTGGGCCCCTCTGCATTGGGCTGTTCTGTGGGAGTGATATGAGAGAAATATCTGCATATATGTAGATAGTTATCTAATGTAAAGAATGCCCTCTTAATATATTAAGAATATATAACTTTGTTCATTAGTTAGTAGTTTCAATAACTTGGTTATGCATTGCAAATAGTTTCCTTGGGTCTGTTTTTTCCAGGCTGACAACAATATCTAGACTGAGTAAGAGAGTATGACAGAACAACAACCTGACAAAACACAAAGATCTGAGTATTGTGTATGTGTTATCAACAGACTTTTATATGGGATAAACTTAAAAAACAACAAATGATCTGGTAGCACTTTATAGACTAACAAAACATATAGATGGTGTCATGAGCTTTCATGGGTCATGATACCATATATATATATTGTTAGTCTATAAAGTGCTATCAGACCATTTGTTGTTTTGTAAGTTTATCCGGTACAGACTAACTCGGCTACCCCCTGAAGTTTTTATATGGGAGTGAGGCATGGACCTTATACTTTCTCAGGAAAAAATGCTCAACAACTTTCATGTATGTTGCCTTCACCCAATCTTTGGAATCTCCTGGAGGCACAGAACCATCAACACTGAGGTGATCAAGTGGACAGTTATACCTAGCATACAAACACTCCTTAAACAGAGATGTCTTTATTGATTTAGTCATGGGTGCCAAATGAATGATGGGTGCATCTCAAAGGACCTCCTCTACAGTGAATTGGCATCTGGGAAAAGATCCAAAGGATGCCCAAAATTGAGTTTCAAGAGTATATGTAAGTGAGATCTTAAAGAAATAGACAAGGATGTGGCTAACTGGAAAGATCACACTCAGGCCCACAGTCTTTGGAAACAACGATTTTTGGAGTTATGAGAGGAAGCAGTCCAGCCTAGAAGAGGAGAAAAGAGCTTGCAAAAAGCAGAGCTCAAATGGTCAATTTCCCCTCCAAACCTTTACGTGTGTCAGATGCAGCAGAGATTCTTTCTCTAGAGTGGGTATCTTCAGCCTCAGCAATGGCTGCTATAAAACCAATTGAGTAAATTCTTTACACTTCAGGGGTGCATGTTCATGTTCACTCAAGACTGAAGGCTGCCTATTACTGGCATTATTATTTCTCCTTATATAAATATCTGACTGGACTGTGAGAATGGCTTTCTATACCACATAACCCCACATCTATTGAATGAATACTTACATCTGTGTATGTTTTGTTAAAGCGTCCAGTTCTGGTTCACAAACACAAATTGGGATCTCTAGTCAATATTTGAAATTATAATGATCTGTCTAACTTACAGCAGGGATCCACCTATGTTTGTATATTTACCGAAACACCAGTTCTAATGGTTAATATGAAAATAAAAGTATGAACCAAATATTAGGTTTAACATTTTATTTTGACCAGATATTATCAATTGCTAGTGCTGGCTGAATCAAATGTTATTTTCTTCATAGTATAGTAGGCAGTGTATGGTATGCACTGTATTGGAGCAGTTTTATATATTTCACGAGGTAACTTTTTTAATGAAATTGAATTTTCATTCCAAACCCTTGAAGTTCTTGAGTGCAGGGTTCTTTGCACTGGAAGGTTTATATTTACAGGTATATTTATACAAACTTGGATGGGCATATCAAATATTAAATTTGCTGAATCATAGCTATTTGTTTCAATTGATTATTGTTGCAATTGAGCAAGCTGGATATTGCTTCGATATCACTGATCTAACAAGCAATTCATAGATATTCTACCTGCTTGTAATCTTATATTTCTTACACGAAAAGATATTTGTATTTTGGGTTCCTATTATTCTGAAAATATCTGGAAGCCAAAACCTTTGGCCCAGCTCCAACCATCTTCATGATACTCCTTCTCTTCAGCCTCCAACCTCAAATCATTCAGTCTCTGTGCCATTCACTGTAAACTTCCTGCCAAACCTCTTGCAATTATCATGATCTGCTCCCCGCTCTTCTCATAGCTGAACTTTTCATTCTGTTCCATATAAACTTTTTCATTCCTTCCTCCCAGCTGATCCTCCCCTGGAGCCCTTATAATATTCCTTGGTTCTTACTGAATATGAATAATTTTCCTTTATTCCTGGTGCATTGTCAGATTCATCGATAAATTGCTGCAGAGCTGGTTCCACTATTGCAGACCACGATTTCAAGTATTAGAAGGCCCAATTTGTGTTTGGGAACAAGAACCAGGCACCTTAAACAGAACACACGCAGATGTGAGTCTTCGTTCAGTATGCGTGGGGTCATGTGGTATAGAAAGCCATTCTCATAGTCCAGTCAGATATTTGTATTAGGTGAAATCGGACTTCTGGTTCTGCTCAAAGAATTATAATGGCTAACTTTACACCTAGCCACTCCCCAACCAGTAGAGATGTAAGAGTGCAGCTGTTTAAATGGCTAACTGATAAGCATGAGCTTATTGCTTATCCAAAAGGCTACATGCGCCTTCCATTCTGGCTCCCGGGGAGGCGCCTGCCACTTCCTCTATCTCAAAGACAGCAGCGCAAGGTGACAGGCATGCACTGGCTCCCAGGGAGCTGGCTGCCACCCTGCGTGTAACTGTGTAACCACTGAAATTTTCAGTAGTTATATGGTTAGGCAACTATGTGCATTTTAGCATCCCTATGAAGGAGTTAAAGTGTGGATTGCAATCACCTCTCCAGACCCACAAACGCATTTACAGTTTTCAATTTGGGAATCTGAAAGTAAAGATATTCATGTACAAGGAACTGAAGAGGAATTTGGTGCCAGTATTGGGTTTCAAATTCAGAGGATATTTATATTTGCAAATATTGGGGATTCCATATTTTCTTGAAAAGTAAGCCACCTGAATACCATGCAAATCCATGCCAACTTTTAGGATGCACCATTAGAAACTCAGAAAGTATGTAAATCAATTTAAGGATAGCTTAGAAGACTCCAGTGACATGTGAGCACTTTGTCCCAGCACAGATGTAGCTTCAGTATCTTTTCAGACATATGAATAGAATTTTACTTTGTGCCTGTAAATTAGAACTTTCAGCAGACCTGTGAATACTTCTGCTGAGGTTTGGGTACTGGATTTCTTTCAGGGTCCCAAGACACATAATTGAAAAATACTTTGGCTATGTCTGTAGCGACACAAAGCAGTGAGACAAGGCTTCTTTTTTGTACTGACTATAAAGCTACAGCTGTGATCTAGCTGATAGGTGGCTGGAAATTTCAGTGTGCTAGTGACTAACTCTGTGAATCTGCAGGTTTTGGAACAAAAGAGTTATTTCACAAGCACCTTCAATGCAGAGTCCAAAAGGCTTTACAGTACATGAAGTAGAAACAACATTAAAAAAAGTCAGTGTTAGACTGGTATTGTGCCACTTTAAAATAGAGTCCTGAGGCAGTATGTTTTAAGACTGTGAGATGTCACTCTTGAGATCAACCAAGGAACATCTATTCATGCCTGAAGGAGGTTGTTTTTGTACTAGAGTCTGTGTTAAAAAAAAGATAAAGATAAAAAGAACCAGTGGCTAACAATGCAGAACTAACGACTTTTGCCTTGAAAACTTTTTAAATTTAAAAATGAAGCTTTATTGCCAGAATTTGAAAATGTACTCAACAAGAAAGACTTACCATTACAAAAGCTTCAGAGGGGTAGCCGAGTTAGTCTGTAATAGGAAAAACCTAAAAAAAAAACAAATAGTCTGGTAGCACTTTAAAGACTAACAAAATATGTTGATGGTATCATGAGCTTTCGTGGGCACAGCCCACTTCTTCATAACAAGGAATGGGTGAAACAAGATTATTTTTTACTTTCTCTGACATGAAATTTCAACATTTGTGTAGGCCTTTTCTTCTGTTCAAAACCCAGCAAATAAATTAGAGGTGATACTGTCAGGCATCCATTTTCTTCCCACAAATGCTTATCCTGTATAACACATTTCAGAACCTGGCTTAGAAGCTCTGGGGTACCAACTAAATAAGCAGAGATACTTTAGGACTTTGATTCTTGTGGAATGTGACTGTTTTTCCACAATGGAGAGTGAAGTGTTCTACATACACAAAGAACAACACTGACTTTGGTTGTGCAAACTTCTCCAGATTTCCGCAGCTATATGTTTGATCCATGTTCTGGGGAGATGATAATTATGTAGAGAAAATAGTTCAATTTCCATATCCTTCCAGGGTTTTTTTTTACCTTTCTGTGAGAATACCATTTAATATGGCTTCTGACATGGAAACTAGGAACCAAACTGATATTACTAACTCATTTCTAGTGGGCGAGCAAAAAGCTGATAAATTGCTAATTACTTTTGTTGGGCTAGATTTGAAGTGACTAAAGATTTTCTTTCCTATTAGCAATCCCCAGAATTTACTTAATTGATAAATTGGGGTAAAGTGTATGCATATGAAGACTAATATAGTTTGCAGACATGTCTTGCCTATAGCAAATATAAAGTTGGAGAACTGGGGAGTAAGAGGATTTGTGGAAACATTTCCCAGTTTGTGGCAGTGCTATTTTTTAAGAAGCAATCAGTTCATGTCATGTTGATCCCAGAGAGAATCCAAACAATATACAGGGGAGATCACTGACATAAAAGTACACACTGACAGTCCTATAATGTTAGAGGACCTGAGAGTATAAGAGCCTCATAAGGAGGAAGTTCCAGAGCTGAGGGATGCTGTAGGCCACCTACTAGCAGTTGCCACTTCATCTGCTTTGTGGATGATGTACAGGGGGAAGTGTTTCTTCCCCATGCTTTCAATCTTCCATTACACAGCCACATCACTATTGGGATACTGGAGTATAGGCCTTAAGACTAAGTAAATATGCTGCAAATAGCACCCTTTGCAGCAAGAGCAGCCTATGTGAGGCAGTTTTGGTTCAGAATGGCTGGGCCCCCAGGCTGCTGGAAGATAAACAGAAGACGCTGTGATTGAAGAATCCACATAAGTAAAATGGTCTGGACAAACTGGAAAAATGGTCTGAGGTAAACAGGATGAAGTTTAATAAGGACAAATGCAAAGTACTCCGCTTAGGAAGGAAAAATCAATTTCACACATACAGAATGGGAAGTGACTATCTAGGAAGGAGTAATGCAAAAAGAGCTCAAGGGGTCATAGTGGACCATAAGCTGCATATGAGTTAACAGTGTGACACTGTCACAAAAAAGGCAAACATGATTAACATTAACAGGAGTGTTGTGAGCAAGACACGAGAAGTCATCCTTCCGCTCTACTCTGCACTGATTAGGCCTCAACTGGAGTATTGTGTCCAGTTCTGGACACCACATTTCAAGAAAGATGTGGAGAAATTGGAGAGGGTCCTGAGAAGAGCAACAAAAATGATTAAGGGTCTAGAACAGTGGTGTGCAACCCGTGGGTTGCGACTCCAAAGAGGTCGCGGATGTTTTCCTTGGGAGTCATTGCGCCATGCTGCATGGCCACCAATAGCCGGGCCCAGCCCCTGGATGCCCAAATCTAAGAGCCACATGGCCACCAGTGGCCGGGCCCAGCTGTGGGGGTTGCGGTCGAAAAAAAGGTTGCGCACCACTGGTCTAGAAAACATGACCTATGAGGGAAGACCGAGAGAATTGGGTTTGTTTAGTTTGGAAAAGAGAAGAATGAGAAGGGAGATGATAGTTTTCAAGTGCCTAAAGGGTATTACAATAAGGAGAGAGAAAAATTGTTCTCCTTGACCTCTGATGAAAGGACAAGAAGCGATGGGCTTAAATTGCAGCAAGGGAAGTTTAGGTTGGACATTAGGAAAAGCTTCCTAACTGTCAGAGTGGTTAAACACTGGACTAAATTGCCTAAGGAGGTAATTATATCTCCATCATTGGAGATATTTAAGAGCAGGTTAGATAGACACCTATCAGGGATGATGTACATGGTGCTTGGTCCTGTCATGAGAACCTGGGGATCGATTTGATTACCTCTTGAGGTCCCTTCCAGTTCAAGTATTCTATGATTCTGTAAAAAATGGCATTTCTGGCATGTTAGTGTTGGGGGAACCCAACTCAAAGAAAGGGGAAGAGGAGAAAAAATGAGGTTGTGAGGATTTAGATGGGGGTAGTTGACAGTTCATTGATCAAGCATCATACCCTTGGAGAGAGATGCTTTTTCTATGAAGTTATTCAAATGAAAAGCAGGATTAATTCTTCACAAGTCCTATTTCAGGCAAAACTAGACTCCTCCCAGAGTATGGTATATCTGCTCAATGTGAGTAATGGAGGCAGAAATGAGCCATAGGATTGTAAACTTATCAGGGCACGGAGCATGCCTTTAATCTGCCATTATGGTGTTATATAAATGATAATGATACAATCATAGAAGATTAGGATTGGAAGAGACCTCAGGAGGTCCAATCCCCTGTTCAAAGCAGGACCAATCCCAACTAAATCATTCCAGCCAGGACTTTGTCAAGCCTGGCCTTAACAACCTCTAAGGACGGAGATTCCATCACCTCCCTATGTAACCCATTCCAGTGCTTCACCATTCTCCTAGTGAAATAGTTTTTCCTAATATCCTACCTATACCTCCTCCACTTCAGTTGAGGCCATTACTTCTTGTTCTGTCAGCTGGCTATCTCCACCCACTTTGGAACCTCCTTTCAGGTAGTTGAAGGTTGGTGTCAAATTCACTCCATACCACACTCTTCTGCAGACTAAATAAGTCCAGTTTTCTGTAGTGGGGCCGGGGGAGGACTGAATCAATACTCCATATGTAGCCTCGCTAGTGCTAAACAGAGGGGAATAATAATTTCTATCTGCTGGCAATATTCCTACTAAATGCAGTCCAATATGCCAGTAGCCTTCTTGGCAACAAGGGGACACTGTTAATTCATATCCAGCTTCTCATCCTCTGTAATCCCCAAGTCCTTGTCTGCAGAACTGCTGCTTAACTAGTAGGTCCACAGCCCATAGCAGTGCTTGTGATTATTTCATTCTAAGTGCAGGACTTTGCACTTGTCCTTGTTGAACCTCATTAGATTTCTTTTGGCCCAATCTTCCAATTTGTCTAGAACACTCTGGACTGTATCCCTACCCTCCAGGATATCTCCCTCTCCCTCTCAGTTTAGTGTCATACATGAACTTATTAAGGGTACAATCTGTCCCATCAACCATATAATTAATGAAGATGTTGAACAAAACTGGACCCAGAACCAACCCCAGGGGCATGCCGCTTGATTCTGGCTGCCAACTAAATATCGAGCCATTGATCACTACCCATTTAACCTGACAATCTAGTCAATTTTCTTTTCACCTTATAGTCCATTTCTTCAAATCATATTTCTTTAACTTGCTGGCAAGAATACTGAGAGAGACTATAACAAAAGCTTTGCTAAAGTCATGATATATCACGTCCATTGCTTTCCCCATATCCACCGAACCAGTTATATCATTACAGAAGATAAATAGGTTGGTCAGGCTTGTCTTGCCCTTGGTGAATCCATGTTGACTGTTCCTGATCGCCTTCCTCGTCTCCAAATGTTTCAAAATTGATTCTTTGAAGAGCTGCTCCATGATTTTTCTAGGGTCTGAGGTGAAGCTAACAGGTCTGTAGTTCCCCTGTTTCTCCTTCCCTTGTTTAAAGATGGACACTGCATTTGCCTTTTTCCAGTTATCTAGGGCTTCTTCCAATCACCACAAGTTTTCAAAGATAATGTCTAATGGCTTTGCAATCACATCAGCCAGCTCAGTGGGAGCTCACCTTGTCTGTGAAGACTGAGGCAAAAGGAACATTGAGTACTTCAGCTTTTTCTATATAATGTGATACTAGGTTGTCTTCTCCGTTCCGTAAAGGTCCTACACTTTCCCTGGCTTACTACTGTTGCTAATATACCTGGGGAAATCCTTCTTGTTATCCTTCATGTCCCATCCTAGTTGCAACTCCAATCATGCTTTGGCCTTCCTGATCACACCTCTGCATACTCAAGCAATATTTTTATACTCCTCTCTAGTCATCTGTCCAAGTTTCCACTTCTTGTAAGTTTTCTTTTTATATCTAAGCTCACCAAAGACTGGTTTTTTAAGCCCAGCTGGTTGCAGCAAGCCCAGCTGATACAGCAAGTGATACATCATTCCCTTCTTCCACACTCTACTGCTGCCCTTTAAAGAAAAGAATTAAAAGATCAAAGTCAACCCCCACCCAAATCAAGTGCAAAAGAGAGGTTAGAAGTGGGGATAAAGACCTGCTCCATTACTTCATACCAAAACGCTGGAGGGCTGCAGTATTTACTTTTAATAATGTAGCTGGCAAATATAGTACATCAGGAATCGGTACTAGAAAAGAGCACTCAATTTTGTAAAAGGGATACAAACTAGTCTGAGACAAGAAAAATCTAATTAGATTTTTAAATCAAGATTTAAACTTAAAAAAATAAGCTGTGTGATCAGAGGACCATAACTAATGAGGAAAGGCTGGGAGTTGAGGGAGAGAAGAAATAGCCTCATTTAAAAATTGGCATAGAAAGTTCCTGTGGCCATGCATTGTTCCAGGGAGGGCAGAGCTGCAGGGCCAAACTGTTCAGCCTGAGTGATAGTGGGAATGAGTAACATTCTTGGCTCACAGTATGGCTTAAAGGAGCCACCTGGGCAAAATGCCCTTGCTAGGATGTGTTCTATGTCAGATGTAGCCTGAAGTAGCCAGAGACAAGTCTGTCTAATTGTACTAATTTAATGAAAGGAAGAGTTGGGAGGAATATCCAGGCATGGAAATGCTTTTAAAGCTGACCAATGTAAGATTGAAACAGTCATGCACAATAACTCCCATTGCTCCTTAACTTGGGGCAAGTATTTTTTCTGTACAGGGTTCTTTCAATCTTTGATTTACCCTGACACCTCTTTTGTTTAGACACAAACTGTCCAACAGTTTATAAAATAAATAAAAAGTATCATAGGGTTGGAAGATACCTTAGGAGGTCATTGAGTCCAACCCTCTTCTAAAAGCAGGACCAATCCCAATTAAATCCATAAAAATGGGAAAGTCGCTTAATTGTTGATTAGCCCAGTCCTGTTCTCCACTTTCAACTGTCCCTCTGTTTTTGTTTCTAGGCTCATCTCACCTGCCCCATTGACTCTTACACCTCTGAGAGTTGTGAGGCTGGTGTTCCAAAACGGGGCCACAAAAACAACTTCCCCCAAAGGCCCAGTTTGATGCTATACTTCCTATTTTAGCTTTCCCTTGTAGCAAAGTGCTCAAGTTAATGTTTGTCATGCCTCTGGGATACAAATATCCCTGTGACTAGCTGCATATAAACACCAATATTGAAACTGTGGCTTTGGTCTTTCATGGCTCCACATCAGCAGTAGCAGGGTGAGTTAAAGAACATTACTGATCTCAACAGGCCATACATAATACCCCTCAGCATTATAATACTGTATGTATATTCTAAATAATTTCTGAATGTTTTACTTCTTAAGTGTACTTTTAATACCCAAAGATATCCTAAAAGTTAAAGCATTTAGTCAATAAAGAAATGTATAGGTTTTCTTCCTTGCACCCTGTCTACAATTTGCTACAGTGAAGTTCTGTGAATTGCAATAGATTTATGTATTATTTGAATGGTTGCATGGAAAATTATTTCACTATAAGGTATTCAGAAGGTATAGAGAAAAATTGTGCAAATAATAAAGATATTAAATTGTCTGACCCAAAATTAAGAATCACTCATGAAAAGTAAGCCCATTCAAAATTAAGACTGGAGCTACATACTCATCGTAGCCCTTAGTGTTCATATATTGCAGCTCCTACAATATGTGTTGCCAGACTGTTAGTGCTATCATGTAAGGGTTAATGTTACTTTTTAAGCCAATCCCCGACCAGCAAATCTGATTACAGTTGTCACATAAAAATCTGCCATCCGGGGGTGATGCACACGCTTTTCAGATCCTACACTTTTCTTGCAATGTCTGGGTATGTTGGCTCTCAACCTGCCCAGTAGTTTGCTGCCAGAACAATCTGTCCTGAGCTATGATTTCCAGGTCACTGGGAAATATGCTGCGTGATTTCAAGCTCCTGTGCATCCTCAACTGAATGAACCAACAATGTACAGTCATCAGCCAACAGGTGGTCATGAATAGTTGTAGTGAACACTTTGGTGTGAGTCTGAAGTCTTCAGAGATTGAAAATGCAGTCAGCTTAGAATTGAATAGGTATGCTCAACATGCAATCCTTGAAAGCAACTAACAGCGTCATCAAAAAGTAGATGCTGAACAAGAGAGGAGCAAGGACACATCCTTGCTTAATACTAATTGATGTATCAAAAGGTGCTGATGTTTCTCCCTTGTTAAGGACATGACTCTGCATACTATCCTGAAAGGAACAAACTATATTGATAGATTTTTCGAGGCAGCCAATTTGCCCAAGTACCTTCGAAAGCCTGTTTCTGTGGACCATACCGAACACCTTGGTCAGGTCAATGAAAATCAAGTAGAGATCCTGATGTTGCTCTCTACATTTTTCTTGGATCTACCTGGTTGTGAATATCATGTCAGTAATGTCTCGACTGGCATGAATCCACACTTGCAGGAATGATGCCATCTGTGAACACTAGTTTTAGAGGATGCAGGCCAGGATCTCAACAGCTAGTGGTCATCACGGCATGCGTGGTCACCTTTAATCTTGAATATATGTAATCAGGGTATCCTCGAATTCCTGGGAGACTTGCTCTTTCTCCCAAATGGTAATAAACAAACAGGTGAGATGAGACAGCTGCTGGCCACCACCACTGGTTCATAGACTGCCTTATGCCCATCATAGAAAGCTTTAAAATCATGTCTTTTGGCTGCATCTTGAAATTTGACTGCTTTACATTTCCACCATTCCTCTTTCTTTTGCCACAATTTGACTTGTACCTTCTGCTTAGCTTGAATGTATGCTGATTTCCTGGAGGCATTCTCTTTATCATTGATCCAGGCCAGATGTATCATGTGCATCTTTTTAAGAAGTGCTCAGTCATCTTCGTCCTTTTCATCAAACCAGCCCTTGTATTTGTGTTTTTAGAAACCTGGTATTTTAGCAGCAGTTTTATAGGCTGTACATGAAAATTCACTTACTCAGTTGGTCCACTGTGTCTTGAAAATGTGTCCCTATATTACATTGTTTTTGTCACCTTATGCAAAATTGTCATTTTGTGGAAAGCCTCAGTGTATGCATAAAAGTGTACTCTGACTTGTGCAAAGAAGACAATATACCCATAAGAGATCATCAGTGTACAACTGTTCTGCCTCACGCTACTCCCCGTGGAAGCACATTCCCTTTGTCCAGTAACATCTCCCCTGTACTAGCGCATCATTTTTTGTCAATCACCTTTCCAGGGGTCTCCTGGTTCCACTACAGCTCAGTTGTGTCAATGTCTAAGTGACTGTGCATCCATAATCTTGAGCAGAAAAGGCTTATGGTAGCTCTATTAATGCATTTGGGATTCTTGTTTTGTTTTAAACTTCAGCCTATACTGTAACTAATCCAAGACATGCTAATTTTGATGCTGTTATTTGAAATATGCCAAAACACACACAATAATGGCTTCACTATTCATAATGTGGGTTGATTACAGTATACATTGTTAAGGGATAGTAGGATATGCCATAATGGACCAATTTTCAGAAACGTAAAAATATAGTTAGTGGAAATTCCCACAGCAGCTGCTCCAACCTCAAAATCTTCACGACATTTTTTTGTTTATGAATGATGTATGAACTAATTGTTTTCAGAATTCCCTTTTCAGAAACAAACCTATTATTATGTTTATACAAGAGTATAAGTAACTATCCAGCAGTCCAAGCTTTTTTATTTTGCACTCTGTCAATTTATAAATAAAAGGAAAACCAAATTAAATGTGTAATAACAAAATTCAGTACTGCAGGAAAAAATTGTATGCCAAGATTTCAGCCAGAAACACATTTTTACATTTAGGATATAGTCTGAAAACAATGACTTTATAATGGAACATTTATATAGATTTTAACTATAGCTATGGTAACAGACACTTCAAGATTGTAGTTTGGAATGTGTGATCCAAATGTAACAATGGCTGAACAAAACAGTATATAATAATGAAGAAGAGGACATTTCTATCAGATCAAATAGACACTCAAGATTTAGCCTGGTCCTGGAGCAATTTGGTTAGCTTAAGGGCTGGGTTCTGTAACTTTAGGCTCCCAATTAATGCAAACAATATGCAAAGTGGCAAGGTCTCACTACTGTGATAAGAAATGTAAGACCAGTTAAATAAGAACTAATACATGCTCATAAAAGAAAAGAAGAATAGAGTGTTAACCTTTGAAAATCCCAAAGATAATCTTGTATCTTTAGGCTACAATTCATCAAAGTGCTTAAGCATATGCCTAATATTAAGCTTCAACCTCAATGGAACTACTCACATGCTTAAAAACCTTGCTGAATCAGGATCTTAGTTTCTACAAAAGGAGCACATAAGAGATGCTGGACTTAATGCAGCTGATTTAAAAAAAGGCTTGGTTCAAATTTGACAAAGTTGACGTGCAACAAGACTAGCTGTATCACTTGGAATGCCAGGTCTGTGTAATAACATGCTTGTCAGCCATTTGTGTGAAACCTCTGACTTTACTGTCTGACCTCATGAAAATGTGCATGCATATAGAACTTGGCCTTTTGCTGGCATATGAGCAAGTTTTGCTAATGCCCAGTGTTTCTTTAAGGGGCATGAAAACATAAAACAAAGAACATAAGGGCTTTTGTTGCGCTTGGAATAATTCTGGTCTGAATGCAGGCATCAAGTCATAGATAATTCATCTTTAGAATTAAGGCAGAGGTGATCGATCCTGTTTCATTTAGTCATGGTAACAAACTTAAGTGCCTTCTTGACATTTAAACCAAATATTGTTGGATGAACTCTTCTAATGGATTTGATATCTGAGGGGAAAATGACAATGATCAGACAGTAGAAATATTCATTATTAATTGTTCCATCATGAAATCAAACCTATCATTTCACTGACAGAAGGAGGAGGTAGGGTTGTTTGATTCCAAGGGCAAATTGGAGTTGTGAGGGTTTAGAAAAACTCTCCTGGGGCCCTCTTCTCCCATGACAGGATGTCACTATGTCCCACAGAGGAACTCTTATGAAAGTTGATCGGCACAAACTCGTATCAGACCCCCTACTGAACAGCGCTGTTCCTGTCATTCTAATTTTCTCTCTATCCTTAAAAAGGAACCAATCCTGAAAAGTTATTATTATTATTATTGTACAGTAGTGCCTAGAGGCCCCATGGTGCTATGCATTGTGTAAGCGCATTGTCACACACTTTCTCTCCAAAGAGTTTGCAATCTAATGACCAGATAAAATGTGTGTAGGAGGGAAATGAGAGGTGCTGAGAGGTGATGTGACCTGCCCAAGTTTGCACAGATACTGGGGTAGGACATCCTGAATCCTAGTCCAATGACCTAATTTTAAGCAATGTTGCCTCTAAAAATCTCATTGAAATCCCCGGGAGTTGAGGATTCTCAGCATTTCACTGGGAGCCATTCAGCACCTTGTACAAATGGGCTCTAAACTTCTGTGAACTTGAGACCAAGAAAAGATGAATTCAAATGAATGGAAATTTTTCAAAGAAAAAAAATATGCCCTGGCTGTACTAATGTACTCAAAGTTTCTCTTGCTCCCTACTTGCTGTTTTAAGCAGCTGAGTTAAATATATATGTAGAGAGATTGGCATCCTTCAGGTTTGCTTCTCTTCTCAACTCAAGCTGGTGAACCATCAGCAGAATGTTCACAAGCTTTTCCAAGCTTTTGCCTTGGAGGAGCTTGTTCAGCAGAGTTCAGATCTCCAGCAAATAGCTCACTACAGCTTCAGCGCTGCTAATGCAAAATACATTAGCTTTTACATTGTAGCAGTAAGAGTGATGGACCCAGAGGTGCCAGAGGGTTTTAAATATTCATAAATTCTCGTAAATATTAAATATGGAAAACAGCAAAGCAGTTAGTTTTTGCTAGACATCAATGAACAACTGGAGAAGAACAAAAGCAGATTGAAAAGAAATAAATTGAGTGCAAGGCCAAGATGACTGACAACAAATTTAAAACTAGAGTATTACTGGGGTGAGAAACTAAAAGGAGGGCTGCTCAACATTTTTTCAACAGAACTGTTTTCTCTCAGCAATGCCAACTGAATTAAATTGAAGCTTTTGTGGAAATATATAAATTCTGTTGGTTTTTTTTATGAAAAGTTGTTTAATTTAAATACGTTCAAAGTGCTTTGTATTGATTTACTGATTTGACATCTGAATATAAAACATTAAAAGTTAAAATCAAGCTGTTTGAGAAGATGGTTCCAGTAGTTTCTAAGCAAATGCTTCTTTACAGGTAATTTTGACCTTTGATTCTGATTTGGGCCTAAGCAATTTTTGAAATGTTAGAATTTCCTGCAGAACAGAAATTATTATTTTAATAGAAGTAACTAAAATCTAAAACAACTTTTTAAAAAGTGCAAGTTGAAGAAACCCATGAAACCTGAGTACAAAAACAGGGGACTGGAGACCATTAAAGTATAAGAAGGAGCATCCTAGAGTTTCAAGAAGTATTGATGCCTTTCTCTTGATTTGTGATTGGTTTCTTTAACCAAAGTAAAAGTAAAGGGAATAACTGCTGTATATTATTAAAGAAATAGGATTAGATGACAAAGCCTTTGTGCTTCTGAGACCCGCCCCCTCTGATCCAGTTGCTATTTATCCACTTATTTATTTATCCACTACTCCTCTTCTACAGCAGTCCTTGTACACACGCATTCTTTCTCTTCCATGATGCCCAGCTTTTCCATGTTATGAATGTTTAAATGTTCTCAGAAAATAGCTAGAGTCAGATTGCGGTGCTATAGTTACTCTGAAACTATTGAATCTTGGGACCTCAGACTCATCTAGTTTGGTAGCACTCTTTGAAATCTTCACATCCAGATCTAGGCATATTTGAAGAAAACAGGCTGGAAAATTTAAAGTAAAAATTGGAGTGTTCTCGGAACTATAATATGTCATATGCTAGAAATCTCACACGTGATTTGTTCACTAGCAGTCTTGAAGCCTGGAATTTCAAAAATTCACAGTAGGAGATTTTGGAGCAATTCTGCAGTCTAATCAGTTCATTATAAAGCTAACTTAGCTACAAACACACTCAAGCGCACACCTAATAATGTTACTAAAGTTTCAACTTTGCATGTTCAGTAAACAATTTCAAAATGTTCATAATACGGTCAAATCAAAGCCTGCTTCTTCCATGACAAAGCTGGTCCTCAAGGAGAATTGCTTTCCACAGGTACACTCTGATCCTGCATTGTTCATGACCGAAAAAAAAAGCCACTTTGATTTCAGCGGGAGCAGGAGTCTACAGCGCAGCACCAGGGCTTTTAAAAAATAACCAATGATTTGCTTAGCTAAAAACTTTCGTCTCAAAAGATCAGTATTTCCTAAAGTTGTGAGCATCATGAGGTAATAGGAATCACTTTTTCATGAGTAACTAATCTTCCCGCTGAAATAATGTGAGTATGTGTTGATTAGCTTTCATTCCATTTTAAATTTTATTGACAACTGGTATTGTATTGGTACTTAATGAGCAGGAATACCTATTGCAGTGGTATGATCCATCAGAAGGAAACCCCCTCCCAGGGTAGTTAGCCAGAATATAACCCAGGCCATCTGCACTGTGGATCCCACTTGAAAAACTCCACTAACTGTGTTACACAGTGGGTTTTTTAACCCAAAAGAGTGGTAGCTTAATGGTTTCTCTCCAGATGATATTAGGACTAAATCAGTGGGGATACAGTTCCTCTGACAATTCAATGACTGATGCAAACCAGAGTGCTTTTAACTAAACTACTTTTTTTATTAGGTCTTGAGAACAAAACACACATATGCTATAGCAATAGGTTCAGAACATCTCAAGCAGGGTCATTCCTGGAGGTGTGCAGGGCCTGGGCTAACCCCCCACAGTGCCCCAGGTACAGGGCCCAGGGCAACCCTCCCCCCCCACCGCAGGGCCTGCCCCCACCTTGCCTCTACTGCATCCTCTCCCACACACCACCCTTCCTCCAAGTCCCACCCCTGCCTTTCCCCCTTGCAGAAGTCCCGTCCCCCGAGCAACGTGAGCTGGAGGAATATGGGTGTGTGTGTGAGGGGGGGGGAGGGGCTGGTGTGGGATGACAGCATTGGCAGTGGGAACCACAGTGGCCTGACAGCCTGCTCCACTCTGCCCTGCCACCCTCTCCAAGCCTGCTGTGCCCAACTCCATCACCTCATGTATACACGTGCAAATACACACTAAAGGATGTCTAGGGACACTGTGGGCAGATTTCAGTACAGAAATAAGAAAGCTCAGCTTCCACTGACCTCAGCTGGAGCTGTGCCCACGCACTTAAGTGTGGACTCAATTTGGTTGATTGTCCCAAGTCATGATTTGATTTCACAACCATACAGAAATTCTCAGTGCAGCACAGATGGGACTGCATCACCAAATAACTTTGGGTGCGTCTACACAGCAGCATTATTTCAGAATAATGGCCATTAATCTGAAATAACAATGCGAGCGTCTACACAGCAATTCTGTTATTTTCCAATAAATTTGAAATAACGGATGGCTTATTCTGACTTCTGTAAACCTCATTCCACAAGGAATAACGCCATTTCAGAATAGCTCCTTGCCAAGGCCAATCAAAATAATTACTCCCCAGTGCCTCCTGGGGCTCTAAATTGAAGTAGCACATCCACATTAGGGAAGCCTGCCTCAGAGTAATTTTGAGGCTTCCCTATAGTGTAGACATGCTATTTCAAAATAAGTGTGCAGTGTAGGCATACCCATAGAGAAAACAGTATATCTCCTATGCTCATCCGTTATTGGAGAAAGGAGTGAAGGAAATGAATAGGAGAAAGGCAACTGCTACCCGTGCTATTTTTAAATTAAGAAGTACAGGCTTTAGGTGCAAAACCTACCTCTGTGGACTTCATTTACCTCTTTCCTCTCATCCTCCATTCCAGGATTCCTTCTCAGTTTAAAATTAAAAACTGAAGCTCTGATAGTTTATTACACCTGCTTTGGTCTCACTGTGCATAGATGTAATGTCTGTACAAGATGCAAGGCAATGGTGAATCAGGACCATTAACTTTGTAGAGCTGGGTTGGCTCTCAGTTCAGCTTTCAAATTAAACAGAAAGTTTGCAGGATCCCTGACAGATGGAACATGCAGCTGTGAGAGCTAGCTGTGGACAGAGGAGAAAGTGTCAGCTTACAATTGCCTCTGTGTAAGTCCTGCTGCTCTCTCTGCCCTAGCTTTGTGACCTCTGACCATTTTTTATTCAATCCTTAATTGTAATGAGAGCAAAGGTGGCTCTAAGGCAACTTTCTGCTCCCCTGATTCTGGACTGCCTGAGAACAAAATGGAATATTTTACCCAAGATGAGCAGAATACAGGAGCTGTATGTTACTCAACAGGACTGATTTCCAGCAGAAACCAGCCAGGCCTGAGTATTAAGTCCACTGGGCCTGAAATTGCCATCTCCCTGAATTCTGTGTAGTTATTTACCGGTACTTCAGAACAGAGTGTAACATCGACATAAAATGCTACCATTCTGATCTAAACTTGGCAGCTGTTGTATTTATGCTTACTCTCAGACTTGTCTACACTTGGAAATTACTCTGGAATAAAGGGTGGTGCAAATTTATAATGCAATAGGTATTCCTCAGTCCCTACGTGGACATCCTTATTCCAAACTGTTTAGTTTAGTTTAATCCACTTTCAAAGTAGATACAGTTAAACCAAAAAAGGCACTTGTGGTCTGTAATAAGAGAGTTTTTGTGGAATAGCTATTTTGGTCAGCTTTCAAGTACAGATAAGCCTTTTGTGATGAGAATAAGGCCTACCCTTTTGCCTGTGTTAGTATTGCAATTAAGGGCGTTAGTTCTTTCTGGCTAGCACATCCTGATAAGAATTAAGTAATTACAGATTTTTTAAATGACTATGATGAACAAGCCAGAAAGGGCATGACTTTCAGATTCAAGGATGAGTTAATGGGGCTGGCGGTTAGATTTCCCCCCCTGTAAATGGAGCACGGTCTATCACAATAATAACTTGTTATTGCTTGAATATTTTATATACCTGAAAAATGAAGAACACAGGTTTAGTTGTCAGGCATCACCTGTGTGGTGTCCTTGCAGGTCTCCTGCTCCATCAACAATGATACCCATTTGGCTGTGTGCATGTGCTCAACTGTGTGTCATGTTGACTTTGCCCAAGACTTCAAGAGATTGCCCAAAGACCACATAATCAGATAAGGATCAAAGGCACCGAGCCCAGTTTATTGTCAAACAAAGTACAGTAATAGTTGTCAGTAGACTCTGCTGACCCACTGTGCCTATGTACCCTCTGACAATAGACAAGCTCAGTCAATGACAGGATCATTTGTTGCCCCCTAAGCCGGACAAAGACAGCTGTCTTGTGGTACGCTTTCATACACAGGTACAAACAAGTTACACATCACTCCTGACATATTGGGTTGCCCCTTTCTGACATTACCTACATACCACCCATTACCTTGTAGATGGAGGTTCAATTGCTATCTGTCATGCTGTCAGTTTAGATAGATATCTGAACTTGGATCACTATGTCTGTTATTTGTGGGGAGTAAGTTGGAACCAAAATGTTTCTTCATGACATGCTCTATTGCAACCCTTTTGAATGTGTTTATAGCCTTTTCATGCAAATCTGAAATGCCCAAAGGATACAGTAGCTTAGCTAAAATACTACTGGCTACATGAAAGGCAATAAATGAGATTTCTAGAAAGAGACTAACAAGTTATTATATGTGAACATTAGTATTAATGTTTTATCACAGAAAGGTAGGTAACTGAAACACAACAAAATGTGACTGAATAAAGATATGTTTGTCTCATCTCTGTATAAAGGTATTGATTTCCTCCTAAATTTTGTGATTTGACCAGGGTCCAGAGGTAGGGCATAAGGGAGGGTTATGAACTGCATTTCTATGGGCCATAGATGTTTTCATAGATTTATAGGCAAGTGGGGACAATTAGCCTGACTCAGATAGATCCTTTACTATGAATGAAATGGTTGGGTCGAAGGCTAATTGTGTTTTGCATCTGCCACCTAATAAAATTTCATATCCCTCAGGGTTTTCTTGTGACCAAGATTCATCCCTTCTCTTCATCTCACGTTCAAAGAATCCCTGGAAACACAGGCAAGGACTAACATTGTGACCTGAGTTTGTCTGATAAATCCCCTAAGGAATGAGGAGGGTGTTTTCATTTTAGTCAATCAATTTAAAGCCAGGTTTACATTTTAAAGAGCCTGGGGGTGGTATTTAGGCATGGCTGGGTTTATTAGGGAAGCCACCTTGAGGATTCTGAGAAATGGTCTATGATTGTTATAACCAGGGGGACAAAAATCAGGTCAAACGGAAATTGAATAAAATAATAGAATATTCAGGGAAATCTTATGGGATAGAATCTCCATAGTGATAATTCAGTCCTTTTGTTGGTGCGTCTACTGCACTGTTTGCTGCAACAGATACTTTTACCATCTACCAGGCTTTGAACTGTTGGACAAGCAAATTGCATTATATGTAAAAACATAAATTCTGCTGAAGACAAAAGAGTCAGATACTAGCCCATATGCTCTGCCCTCTCATGCCCTCTCTCCACCTAGGCTATACCCCTTTATGTAAAGATGGCAGCTAGAGAGATAGCATAGATTTGGAGGATTCCTCTGTAATGTGGGGAAAACATAGTAGCCAATTTTTCTTACAATCTTTCGATGAAGTGTAGTTGTAGCTGTGTCAGTCCCAGGATATTAGAGACAAGGTGAGGGATGTAATATCTTTTATTGGACCAACTTCTACTGGTGAAAGAGACAAGCTTTCAATCCACACTTTATTCGGCACTGGTGAGGCCACATCTGGAGTATTGCGTCCAGTTCTGGGCCCCCCACTATAGAAAGGATGTGGACGCATTGGAGAGGGTCCAGCAGAGGGCAACCAAAATGATTAGGGGGCTGAAGCACATGATCTACAAGGAGAGGATGAGGGATTTGGGCTTATTTAGTCTGCAGAAGAAAAGATTGAGGGAGGATTTGATAGCAGCCTTCAACTTCCTAAAGGGAGGTTCCAAAGAGGACGGAGAGAGGCTGTTCTCAGTAGTGACAGATGGCAGAACAAGGAACAATGGTCTCAAGTTACAGTGGGGGAGGTCTAGGTTGGATATTAGGAAAAACTATTTCACTAGGAGGGTGGGGAAGTACTGGAATGGGTTACCTAGAGAGGTGGTGGAATCTCCATTCATGGAGATTTATAAGTCTCGGCTTGACAGAGACCTGGCTGGGTTGATTTAATTGGGATTGGTCCTGCTTTGGCAGGGGGCTGGACTCGATGACGTCCTGAGGTCTCTTCCAGCCCTATGATTCACACAGAACTCTTCTTCAGGTCTGTGAAAGATACTCACTGCAAAATACAAGGTGGAACAGATTGTTTAGTAGTTAACATATGCTGTAAGGGACCTTCAAGGTAGAATGTCCTGTTAATACCTCTGCGTTTATAGGACTAAAAAGAGGGAGTTAGTGGACTATGGATGATTGTAATATACTCAGTGTCTCTGTTAAGTCCATGAACTACACTGATAGTGCAGAGTCACAGCACACTGCCCCCGGGACTGCTGTGGCTCCACCTCCTCTGCCCCTCCTCTGCACCGCAGAAACAGTGCTGGGGGGGAACCGGCTTTTAAGACTGCTCCCCCAGCACCAGCTCCTGCTCCCCCTCTTGCTGCCTCTGATGCTTATTGGGTATTTGATTACTCGACTAGTCGCTTACATCCCTTCACTCACATAGTTGTTATTTGGGACATTTAGGATAGGGATGTAACCGGTTAACCGGTAAGCATCACTCTTATCTGTATGCGTGGCACGGTGCCTGGAGTGGCCCGGAGTGTCAGGGGCCAACTGGTGGCCGGCAGCTGTTCTCCTGAGCAGGCTGACATGGCAGGACCAGTGCTGCTGGCCAGTGGCTGATCCTCGGGGTTGGGGCACTTACCACCCCATTGTGATAATTTGTAAGTATAACTGTCCCCCATGCCTGCTGCCCCCATGGTCATTGGTGAGTATAACTTCCTCCTATTAAATCCCTCTCTTTCTGTTTGAAGTGAAACAATCACATTCCACACACAGTCCATTGTCCTGGCACAACCAAACCCTGACCTTGGTTTAAGTGAGGATAAGGGGAAGCCACTTAATAAATTTGGTGGTCCTAGCTCTTACCATTTAGGAGGACTTTGTGATGGATTCACAGATGGACTCACAGAAAGACAGAGGCACAAACTCTCTAAAATATATAGATTTAGATTTTTATGCTTCCTGATTTATTTTTTTCTTTGGCAGGCTTGCCTTCTGAACTGTGATTCCCATTGTGTAGGCTGCATCCAGGTTGCTTCATTGACATTGTGTAGTTATCAGAAGAGAACTCCTCGGGTTATATTTATTTTCAGTGCATGATATTGTAATTGAAATTCTAGTGTTATTTCTTGGTACATCAGTATTCTATAACAGACACTTAGATTAGGTCATATATTTGAATTAGGTTTCAGATAGACAAATTGGGTCAGCCAGCAGTTTACTTTAGTTTTATGCTTTAATTTAGAATTCACTGTTGCCTCAGGCTAATTTGTAAGCATAACCCATGGCAGGGCATAGGTCCCTGTGAATATACACATCTCAAGAATATTGTGACACACGCACAGAAGGTGCCCATTACCCACACAAAGCTTTGTTCCTGAGAAGACTTAACTTCAGTCAGATTACTCAGATGCTCACTGGACTGTAACCCTAAGTCTTTGCAGCATGAGGTTTTACTTCTCTTTAAGGGAAATACCCCAAATATACATAAACCTTGTTCTGTACCTTACTGTTTGTTCCTTATGAATTCTTAATATTTTAGATGAAATTTAATTCTGTTCCTGGGTCAAATTCTGAACTCACTTTGACCAGTGTAAATCCAAAATAACTTCACTGGAGTTATTTGAGATTTAATGTAGTGTTGCTGAGGCCCCTGGCAATTTTTGTTGGGGTGGGGTTGGGGGGGGAGGGTTCTTAAATCAAAAGTTGTAAAAATAAATGCTAGTAAACATTATCTAAATATGTGCCTGGAGCTCGTGGGAAATATGGCTGCTCTGCACATTTCATGCTCAGGTCTAATGACTGCACTAGTTTCTGATAACCTTTGTGTGCACTAATAGAAATATTGTAGAAAAAAACTCAACAGCTTATGAAGACAGTCTCTATGCCAAAGTACTTTATGGACCCAAGACAGTAACCTTCTCAGTATTGGCATCCACCAAAGTCACTGGTTTTGGATTCTGCCTGCAAGGAGCAGGTTACAGAACTAAGGCCTATTTTATGATAACATGCATGTTGCAACAAGTCTGTATAGAAACAATATAGTATAGGGGCAAAAAGGAGAAAGGATGGGGATAACAGCAATGAAGTTACACACTTACATAGCCAAACAATTTACACAAATGTCAAAGTGAACAGTGATTGAGGTTTTTAATCCACACTCATTACAAACAAGTGTTAACTTTTAGAGCTGGAGGGGGGAAATTGTTTGGAGGGCGAACTTCCAATCATCTTTCATTTTGTACTGATCAAATATTTGATTTTTTTTTACAATGTGTTTTACTGAGGTTTAGCAATATCAAACAAACAATAAGCAGGGAAGGCAAACAGAGAAGTATCATATAGCAATAAAATAATAGCTTCAAATCTTGGGATACAACATTAGTTTACTATTTGTATTTTTTTTAAAGGAAAAGATAAATCCCAGAAGAGATGGTTTTCTAACTGGCTGAAAATACATGTGAATACAGTTTTATAGAGGTGCAGGGTCCAAACCAACCAATACTCCTATCTGTAACAGAATCCATTTGAGTCCATGGAGATTAACTAATATCATGTAACAGACGTAATTCACTTTATCCTTACTCAGGTAAGGTGACGAGAGCCAGGAAATAAAGTTCAATTTCCTACAAATGGTCACATGTGCCACACTCTTATTACACCATCCATCAAAACCAACCAAACAACAACAATACCCTTTAAAAAAAATGGTCAGGAGTCTTCATGGGTATGTCTAGACAGGAATTAAATATGTGCCACTGGCCAAAGTAAGTGAGGAGAAAGGGTCATAGCCTAAATATCTACACTGCAATTTTAGCCTCACAGCCCAAGCTAACTGTGCTGGGCCAGCCATGGCTATGCCACAGGTTTTTTATTCTAATGAAGACATACTTCATATGACCGTTATGCCCTGGATGCCTATGAGAACTCTAAGTAATATGTTTGAAATCAGCACCTTTATATTTAATGCCGGCTATGCCATTATATCTGGGGTTTCTATATTAAAGAAGAACTTAAAAAAAAAACAAAGTGTGTGGTAGCACTTTAAAGACTAACAAAATATGTAGATGGTATCATGAGCTTTTGTGGGCATAGCCTACTTCTTCAGATGATCAGAGTGTTGGATGATCATCTGAAGAAGTGGGCTGTGCCCACGAAAGCTCATGATACCATCTACATATTTTGTTAGTCTTTAAAGTGCTACCAGACTTTTTGTTGTTTTTTAAGTTTTTACTATTACAGACTAACTCAGCTACCCCCTGAAGCTTTTTGTACATTAAAGTAAACACTTTTTACTTCCAAATGGACAGTGAAATAACTGAGAGCAGAATTTGGCCTAAGGTATGCGGGGTGAAAATAACTTACATTTCGTATTGCCACCCTCACCCTCATGGGGAATCCAGGGCAGGGCATTGGTGGTGGTGGAGGGGTTACCATACAAAAGTACCTGTAAGAAGTCCCCCTGCACTCAATCCCACACTTAAAATTAAGGCAGGGGATTAGAGCAGGGGTGGGCAGTAATTTTTGCAGGGGGGACACTTAATGAATTTTGATATGTAGCCACCTGGAAGGGGTGGGACTGAGGACTAGCCTCACCCTAGAGTTGTTTGGGGCCAGAAGCTTTGAAGTAAATACATAGTAAATACATAGCAAAGAGCTCATGGCTCCGGCCCCTGCTGGTGTACCACCATTACTAGGAGCCATTTAAATAGGATTCTGCTGCCTTAGCCACCTCCTGGAAATTCGGTGGCACAGACAGCAGGATATACCGTGTTTTAGCGTATATAACCCGTGGGTTATATATGTTTTTGCAAACCCCCCCCCCAGCTGGGTATACAAGTTTATTTTTACTTGCCTGCGCTGTGCTCTCCGTTCCCCCCGCCTGGAAGAGGATGAGTTGTGCCTGGCTGCGGCTGCGCAGAGCCTGGGCGCGAGTGCGGCTCCCCTCCCACAGTTTATCCTGGTATGTGCAATTCCTTAAAGTAGCGTATACAACCCGTGGGTTATACACGTCCGCGGGTTATCTAAAACTTTTTTTACACATTCAGGAAAAACCGCGGGTTATGCATGGGTGTGGGTTATACATGAGTGCGGGTTATACACGCTAATTTACGGTAAATAGAAAGCAGCCAGATGCAGTCCACGGGCCAGATCAAAGTATTAGATGGGCTGGATTCAGCCCCCGGGCTGCATTTTGCCCAGCTCTGGATTAGTGTGTGTGTGTAGGGGGTAGGGGGTTGAGGTGGGGGTGCAGGAATCAGGGCAGGGGACTGGGGTAGGCATGCATAGGATGGACTGCAGGAAGAGAGTGTCGGGACTGAGGCAGACCCTGTTGGTGGTTCTGCCCCACACTGCGCCTGTTCCCGACAAAATGGGGGCTTTGGGGACAGTGCCCATAGGCACAGAAAGAGAACTACAGCATTGAGGGGGTGCTGTAGCAATCCTGGGTCCCTTGCATGCTTCAGGCTTTGCTTCCAGCCTCTGCTCTAGATATATGTGTGGAGCGGGGGGGAGGGCTGTAACAGAGCCCCACATCCAGATGTCCTCTTTCTTAGCAGTGTGCTGCACGGGGACACCCCAAATTCCTTTCACCTTTGAAGGTAGGGAGCAAATGACGATTTTTCTCTTTGGGATGTGAACAGCTGATGTTTTGGAGAAGCTATTCGTATGGACCTGGGCCCCAGGAGAAGATTTGCCAGGTTACCCACATATTTATGAATACTATTCTCCATGCGTGTTCTTGAGCCATATCCAGGTCCCTGTAAATTTGTGTAGCTCCATTTACTTCAATTTACAACAGCTGAGGATCAAGTATATTATATTGTGTTACCTGCAAGAATATTTTCTTTTACTGAAGTTTGCTCTCACAGATATTCTGACTTTCTATCTGTTTTCTGCACTGATGTAGGTCTTCATCTATTCCTGGTTTCTCTAGCTATAGCTACTATGTATTTAATACAGTGGTAAGTATTAAAACCTAGATATTTATTGTCAATAGTACTTACATTTAACTGAGGTATTTCCCATTGTAATCATAAGGAATGCAACAGATATCAATGTAAGGGCACATACGACTTTGTGGAAACATTGGTTTTTAACAGTGTTCTTTAGTGAAAGAATAATAAAACCTTTAAATCACGTAGTAAATAGTTCCAGTATTAGTTAAGAAATGTTGAGGTAATTAAAGAAGTGGCACACACATGGATATCAGCATAATCTGAGATGGGCTTCAGCTGTGACCAGGATCTAGATGTCTTGGAATTTTGAATTACGAGGATGTGTAATTGCAAATATTATGAGCTTATTTTTTCAGTCCCATTTTATATTTGCTGGTACAACTTGTACCCACCATTAACTGCATCTGTAATTAATTGCCTGCACAAATGCTAGCATTTAGCAATTTGTGATAACTACCCAAATGCACTCACAAATCAGGCCTTTAAAAGACTAAATGTTGGCATTTCTGCTAGCAATTAATTGTGAATGCAAAACTGCCTCTATAAAAATCAAGCTAGGTTTAAAAATTTGGCTTTATTTAATAAACTGTATCAAATGTGGGGTTTGAGCCTCATCCCATTTGAAATCAATGACAAATTTAGTATAGGTTGCACTTCCCTAATTCTGGACTCTCTGGTCCAGCAACATCTGTAGTTTGGGACGACAGATGTTCCTGGGCCAGAGAACCCTGGTGGCTGGGAGCTAGGCAGCGGAAGGGCCAGTAGCTGGGAGCCATGACAGGCAGGGCTGGCAGCAGCCCATCAGGGGAGCCAAGGCCGGGGCTGAGGCTGTGAAGCAGCCAGGCAGGGGAGATGGGGCTGGGGCTGCACAGCAGCCTGGCAGGCAGCCAAGCTGGGGCCAGTGGCAGGCAACCTGGCCAGAACTGACAGCAGGATAACTGAGGGGCCAGTGGCAGGGGATCTCCCCTGGTCCAGCAAATCCCCTTGTTTGGGACCAGTTAGGTCCCAAGGATGCTGGACCAGGGAGGTTCAACCTGTACTGACTTTGGTGGGAGTAAGATTTTTGTTATGAATAACTATATGGCCTATACAACCTGATTTACTTTGATTCGTGCCTTTTTCTTTTTTAGTCACTTCAGATATGGTTGCATCAAAAGCATAGATTATCTTGGTTTTTAAAGCATGAATGGGCAATAATGTGTACAAAGCAATGATTTATATTCTAAGGAGGAAATAGACAATGCCTCTCCTCAACCCAGAAAAATGCTATTTTATTCAAATCATCAGACCAGGTAATTATTGTAAGATCTTACCTTTCTGACTTTGGCAGCAGCTTCTTTTGCCCTGGGATAGATGGCTGAGTAATCTCTTCATCTAACGGGTTAGATATGTTCTCCTCAGAAGGTCACTTGAAAGACCATGTGTTTTGATGCTTAGCATGCACATGCATTAGTGGGGATTCTTTGATTAGTATAATCAGTCAAGCCTGTATTGCAATAGCTAACTTATTGCTCTCCAGGGCATAGCTGGCTCCCAGCCTGATCCTTAGGCTACCCTACAAGCTCAGATTGGCCCAATGAGTCCACTACAAATGTTTGCACTTCCTGATTTGGCAGGGGAGCAATGGCCGGCTACTTGAGGCTTGTAACCATAGCAGCACAAGGTCTTCTCAATGTGTACCATGCCTGCAGCTGTGTTCGCCCTGCACTCACTTTCTATTTCTTCTCCATGTCCATTCTAGTTTCTGACTCCTGTCTCAGACACTTGGATACACCCTGACTATGAGACTGGCTTACTCTTCAATGTAGGCTTTGACTTCTGACTTCAGTTCTAATGATCAGCTTGACTCCTTGCCATTGATTCTAGTTTCACTCTTGAACCAGTGTTTGATCCCTCGTTCTTGTTTGTAACTATGCAAATTGCCACTACAATCACTAGGCAAGATCCTGATCCACTCACTGGGTAGGCTGCCATGCCCTGGCAGCTGACGTAAGCTTAATATGTATTGCCAATAACTATTACTTCATCCTAGACAAATATTTGATATATATTTGTAGCTGCATATTTTTTCAGTAGTTTTTAAGTTTGCTATAGCAGCAGAGGTCAAAAGAGGAGTTAATGCATCTCTTTTGCATATGGCAAATGAATAAATGCACAGTTCGGCATTGCCAACTACTAACACATACATACACAGGTACAGTGTGTACCTGTTATGACTTCACCTACAGACATTAGGGTATATTGAACTTTCAGTACTTATTTGCTCTGAAAAGCCAACAAACTTGGCAAAATTCACATATCCAAAACCATACGAAACACCAACCAACCTATGGTCAGGAGATGCATGCTTAAATAAATAGCTAGACAGAGCTTCTCCTACATTGGTCTTTGTGATTCGTCAATTCATTTTTGCAATTTGGCTTTTAAAGATGGCCATGAAAGCTTAATGAACGCATAATTGAAACAATAAGGGAAAAAAGGCTCTTTTTTATTCCAAATCTGAACACATTTTTGTGCAGTAAAGGAAAAATTACAACTGTTGTTCAGTTATTTAGTGTGTTATTGCAGCATAGTATAACACAGTACATTTATTATTACAGACAGTGGTTTTCTGTTTAAAGGCTTAAGTCATAAAGCTGTGCATCAATTGTTATCATTTACTGTTTTTTGAGGTACATTACTTTTCATAAGGTTTCATTAGTCCTACACTCCCTAGTGTGCACGTAGCTACAAGTCTGCCAAAATTCAGCTAGGAGTAAAAAAGGAGGCAGTGAGGAATTCTTGATTCAGCTAAGAAAATGGTTCAGCTCATTTAAACATGCAAAAACAGCTTCGAAAAAAAATCTCTTGAAAGATATCCATATGAAGCAAGTGAAGCATTTGTCCATTGGAATGAATATGTACAGTAGCACCTAGAGACAGTGCAGTCTTGGCCTGTGGACTCTACTGACCTCGGATAACAAACTGTGAGTGTGATGCAATGGAGAGAAAAGGGGAGTGGTACATTAAATTGACATTATTCCTTTGAAGTTTCAGAGCAGAAGGTGAGGTGGTTGTTCATCAGTGTCTCCATCTCTGCTGCCACTTCCAATTCTGCTGCCCTTAGCTGTGATGCCATGTTCCCAGATTCCACTGTCACCACCATTTCAGTTCTTTGTGACTTCACAGGGTAGTGGGGAACCTTGCTGCTACTGGTGCCTCTTCTGTGCTGTCTTTTGCCATAATAATTTCCCAACTCCAGTCTAAGGCTCAGCCCCCTCAACCGGCTTATCAGCAATTTCAACTCTAGTGCTCACTGAGAAGAAACACAGACATTCAGCTGAGTCTCATGGGGAGAGCCAAATGGTGTCTGAGCTCTTTAAACACAGTCCACACCACTGGGTAGAAACATCTGTCTCCTCCTGCCCCTCCAGTCCCCTCCCAGTTTCACCTGGATTTAGCATCACTATCCTCTGCCTGTTTTGTGTGGAGTGAGGCAAGTGCCTAACTCATTCCTGCAAGAGGTGGTTTAGGCACATAAACTGCCTGACTCCAGGTGCCAGATTCTCAGTAGTGGATTGCTAAACAGAGCAAGGCATCTTCCTTCAGACTAAATTTAGATGCCTGTGTCCAAGAGAGGGGAGAGACATAGCACACATCCCTCTTGACAATATCTTCCATTGGCTGGTTTAGGCATCCTAGAGTGCCAGTTTTGTAGATTGCATTATTAAGCACCCCTGTTTCCCCATTAATTGTATAGGGAGTCTCGGTGCCTTATCTGGCTTTGTGCATTACAGTGTTATTCAGGTGATTGTCTAAGCACCCAGAAATTCGGTGCTGTGACAATCAGTGTTGCTACATCTAAGTCCTGTTCTGGCAGAGTGACTAGATAGTAAGAATGAAAAATCAGTATGGGTGGGAGGTAATAGACATCTATATAAGACAAATATTGGAACTGTCCCTATAAAATTGGGACATTTGATCGTACGTTCTGGATCTTGCCCTTCTTGTATATAAACTATTAACATCAGAAACTAAATATATTTGATGTGATTTTTAATTGAAATATATTTCTAAGTTGTATGACATACTGCTGTGGATTTTAGGGTTTTTTCTAAAAAAAAGGGACTACTTGCTTCTTTTGTTGATCCCCTCCCCCCCAAGATAATAATTAAGCGATGCAAATAAAATGTCCTGATGTATATGTGTCCTAGAATCATTTTATAGATTGTCAAAGCCTTCTGGGGAACTTAAATGTATTACTTTAATAAAGGATATTCATTTAAATTCCCTAGATGGGTTTGAAACTATGAATATCTTGGTATCTATAACAGGTAATAAAACATCTATTATTTTAAAACAAAAAAAAATTAATGAAAATTCAGTGAAAAATGTTTTCTATTTTTCTACCAATGCTGATGATGTCTATCAAAATTAAATTTGCTGTTACTTTTAAATATAAAAAGTATAAACAGGCTGCTTTATTTACAAAAACTTGATTTGCTTACAAAATATTGGAGTAATATATGCAAATGTCTTTCGAACCTTCTGAGTAGAGAGATATGCCCATCTCCAAAAAAGCCATGTGCCAGGATTAAAAAGACTCCTGTTTTCCAAAATCTTTATATTATGCAGGCAGCTGTAGAAAATGCAAAAATGCAGGAGCAGTGATGACTGTAGAATTTCAGAAAACTGTCATCTTTTAGAGTGGAATTTGAAAAAATGGATAGATTGAGAGCCAGATGCTCACTTGGTTTAAAACACTGGTTTTTACCACCTGATGATCCCCAGATGATCTTCTTGAGGGAATTTAAACCCACTTCAGGGAAGTTTTGCTGTGCAAAGTTGCCCTGATGAAGGAATGTGGCCCATTAACTTCTAAAATTAACAAGCAGTAACTGTAACCATTTCATTCCCATTTCATTCATTTCATTCCCAAGCTTCATTCCAAACAACTGGACTCAAAAATTGGACTGCACATTCATGAAATTTAAAACATTCATAAAAAAGTTTTGCTTTGAGGTCTTCACTCAGTAGGGCACACTTGCCATCCCTCCCCTATGACAATTTTCAGTAATTCAAGAGGAAAATTTCTGATCAGAACTTATGAGAAAAGTACATTATTTCAATGGCTCAATAATTTAACAAGTTTGAATGCTACTTTCATCTGACACCAAGCAAAGAAAATGTCACCCAGAATAAATTTTGTGCAAGAAATTATGAAATGGAAAAGAAAAGAGGACAAAATGGTAGCTGGGAGATCAGATCACTCTTTTAAAACAACAGAGTGTATGTAGAAAAAGCCAGGTCCCCTCTGAAGTCAGTGTCAGAACTTCCACTACTTTCCATGGATTTCTTCATTGGCTTTTACCCGCAGTGCTTTATATTTGTCAGAAGGCAGTGACTGATATGGGTTAAACTTAAAAAACAACAAATGGTCTGCTAGCACTTTATAGACTAACAAAACATGTAGATGGTATCATGAGCTTTTGTGGACATAGCCCACTTCTTCAGATGAGTGGAGTGCTACCAGACTATTTGTTGTTTTTTAACTTTATCCTGTACAGACTAACTCGGCCTACCCCCTGAAGCTTCTGATATGGGTTAGTTCATTTTCTCTACACCCCTGGGAGAAAAGAAAGTACATTTTATTTCTATTTTGTACATGGGGAAACTGGGAGGTGGATTAAGTGACTTTCCCAAGACCATATAAACAATGAGAGAGCGGAGATTAGTCCTTGGTGGTGCCAGCTTCCCAGTCTCATAGCCAATCCATGGGATCATGCTGCCTTTAGACACACTTGAATAAAGTACATTGTTGTGAATACGGTACATCTGCCAATCATATACAAATATAATGTAATGGCCTATTCTATTAATTGGGTCTGAGAAGTGAGAGCTCAGTAACACATTACATTTAGCATGGGTACAATTACTGTGTGAATTCGTTTCTAACAGTGCACCCAGTTTAGGTGGTTTCTTTTTTATCGTGGAATAGAATGTTGCTGATAATGCTTTACAACACTCACCTTCTCTGTATAATTTTCTTGACTCTTTTCATAGTGATTTCATTGTTATATGCTTCTGAAAATAGGGGATGAATATTCAAATCACAGTTGAATACATTCAGATAATAACAGATCTACTCCTTTGAGATCAAATCTCTTTGAATGAACAGATTGTCCTGTTTATCTTTACAGAATATCTATTATGACTTCAATGCTTTGCTTTTCTATTCTGTCTCATCGAAGGAAAAATGTATTTCTCATTTAGTATTTCAAATACAAATTTTCATGCAGTGCTTATATGTAATGGGCAAAATTCTCATTTCACATGCATCTCTGAATCTGGGGCTGGAAACTTCCCTGGTTTCAGCTCATGGTGGCTAGCCAGAGTGAGCTGCTATGAGTTTACACCCTAAGGATATGGCTACACTACGGATGTGTCTAAACTACTCCCCTCTGTCAGCAGAGGGATGTAGATTAGGCACTTTGAAAGTGCAAATGAGCCCGGGATTTAAATATCCTGGGCTTCATTTGCATACTCACGTTCGGGCGCTGTGCCGATCAAGCGCCCTTTCGAAAGTGAAAGTAAAGTCTAGCCTTGGCTCTGCTGACAATGGGGAGCTTTTTCGGCAGATCCTGTACTCCTCATTTTTTGAGGAGTACAGGATCTGCCGAAATAGTTCCCCGCTGTCGGCAGAACCACAGCTAGACTTCACTTTCACTTTCGAAAGGGAGTGTGATCGGCACTACGCCCGAACATAAGTATGCAAATGAAGCCCGAGATATTTAAATCCTGGGCTCATTTTCACTTTCGAAGTGCTTGATTTGCATCTCTCTGCCGACAGAGGGATGCAGTCTGGAGGTGGCCTACAAGTTTTTGTCGGAAAAGGGTACGCAAAATGCGCTATGCATTTTGCCTACCTTTTTCCGATTCTTTTGTCGGAAGAAGCTTTTCCAACATTTGGCCTGTCTAGACTGGGCCAAATGTTGGAAAAAACCTCTCTTTCAGAAGCTCCCTTCTTCCTCGGAATATAGTGGCTTCCGAAAGAGCGTGTTTGCTCTTCCGCAAAAAAAAGCGGAAGAGCAAACACATTCCCTGGATGCGGTGGAGTTTTTTGGGGATATCTCTGGTATCCAACACCCCATCCCCCTGTCTAACCATGCCATTAGGGTAAAATCATAGAAGTTCTACCTGTACAAATAGCAGCCTTCGATTTAGGAGATCTGGGTTTGGGTCTCAGATCTCCACAGAATGCATGTTCTCCAAGGCAACTCATTAATCTACCCTGTGACTCAATTCCCCATCTGTGAAATGGAAATGATAATACTTTAGAAGGTGCTCTGGATCAAAACTTATTGATGACTGAAGTGTTCAGATCCTATGGAGATAAAGGGCATGTAAGTAACTCTGTAAGGTGATTGAGGGCCAGGTAGTACTTATATTGCATTTTATATGAAACTTCATGTTCAATTACAAAGACTTAGCAAGACTTATCTTTATGCATGTGAGGAGTCCCATTGAAATAATCAGAACTAGCTATGTGTAGAAAGTTAAGCATGCACTTAAATCTTTGTAGGATTGGCGCTTAGATGATGTTATTGCAGTGTTTTGAGTATTTCCTTAGTATTCTAGATACTAAATATAGAAAATGCCATAAGTACAATATTAACACTGAAGGCACAACTGTGAAGTTAAGAGCAGCCTGTGTAATAGTGTAATTTATATTTCTATAGAGTGTTCAGCAATTAATTTAATTATGACACTCAACGTTCATCTTTATAATAATGCAGTTACTTGTGACTGTGTATGCAAGTGAGATGATTACAGATATGTGGCTAGTTATGTGTCTCTGCATAGACTTTTGTCTGCCTTTTGTGTAGAAAATGTAATCTGTAGTATTCATTATAATATGTTAAAATAAACAGAAATGTGTTGTGAACTAGTAATAGATAAAATGCCAATGATATGGAGCACAGATAAACAACTCAATCTTTCACCCGCCCACCCCCCAAGAGGGTACACTTTTATGTAATTATTGGCTTAATGTAATATAAGCAGAGATACTACATAATATAGTACATGATATAGTCCTGAAAAAAAACCCAGAAATGATAAAAGTAACAAAAAATCTCTTCCCCTCTACTTAACTAAATTTTTTCTAACTGATGAGTGAAGATAGCTGAAATAAGTTTATATGATGATATACAAATGCAGTGACAGTATTTATGTAACATTTTAGGAAAGGTATAATAGTAACTAACTATATATACTGCAATGTAGTTTTGACTTCCATAGGATTTCAGACATATCATGGTTTTATTAGAGCAGATGGAAGGTCAATTAATTCAGGGTCAGAAGCAAAGTGGGAAACAAAAAATTCTTTCTAAAACATTTATCTCCATTTATTTGTCATCTATTTATTTCTCGGTGCAAAACAAGTAGCAATAAGTTTTTCAGGATGGTTGGCTAGTACTCTAAAATGAAGTCCAATAATAAAACAGCTCCTTCAAGTTAACAGTATTAGAGCCCGGAATGCAACAGGATGATCCACACATTCAAATTGAGTTCATTGATTCAGCTAGTTAGAAAGACCAGTCAAAGCTCTGTATTTAACTTGTACTTAATTTGTGGCACTACTAGACACTCAGATATTTCAAGAGAATAAATTAAGTATCACAGCCAGAATTCCTCAGTCATTATTATGAAGATGAACTTTGAGAACCATAGTGATCAAAGACTAAATAAGTGTTTAAAGAGCAATCACTGCCAAATAATAATTTTCAAAGCTATATATAAAAAATTGCCTCAACAGTACAGGCATATACTAGTGGAGTCAATAATTGCAGAGACTATCTAGCCAGATGATAATACTGATACAGGTTGTACCTCCCTTAACCGGAACTCTCTCCCTTAACCGGCAACATCTGTGGTCCACTAGGAGCACGAATGTTCCTGGACCGCAGAGCCCAGGTGTAGGGAGGTCGGGCCACAGGGCAGGAACGGCAGAGGGGTGCAGAGGGACGGGCAGCTGGGAGCCAGGGTGCAGAGGAACGGGCAGCACAGCAGCGAGTTCTGGCCTCTGTGGCAAGGCCGTAGCGGGGGCTTGGCAGTGGCAGCTGCAGAATTCTGGCCATGGAGATATGGCCCCAGCTGCGGAGCTGAGGTCCTGGCAGCAGCCAGGGAGCCCTATCCCCAGCTGTGGCACTCCAACCCCAACAGCAGCCATGGCCAGGCAGGCAGCAGTGGGGCTAGGCTGGAGCTCTAGCCAGGGGCATCAGGACACCATGATCCATGTTGAGAGGGACCTCCCCTCGTCCAGCAAATCCCGAAGGTGCCAGATGAGGGAGGTCCAACCTGTAATAGGAAAAAGGTTGTATGCAGTTTGGAGATGGTATCAAATATTTTTATTTGCTGAATTTTACAATGTTTTTTCAAATATCTATTTATGTATATTTTCAATATTCATTCAGGGTTACTGGCATAGAGTGAAATTCTGGCCCCACTGAAGTCAATGGCAAAAATCCTATTGATTTTTAAGGGTCTAGGATTTTACTGCTAGATAATTCAAGGATTTATAATAATTTTGAATTTATTTTGTGTAACCCCTCCCAAAAAGCAAAAAAACCCAATACTGTGCCCCTCATTCTTTTCTCTCACTGATAGACATTCCACTTTTTTTTTTTATCTAACAGGAAATGTCATGATCTTCCCAGATATTTCTTTCCCCTCAGAGGTTTATTTTGTATAAAAAATATTTCAAAGTAATTCAGAATGATCAGCAAAGCATACAGGTGTGGTTTGAAACTTTAAATGGAAGCCCCATTAATTTGATGGAACTATTCACTTGCTCTATCGTTACACAAGTGTTTAATTATTTTGTTGAATTAAGTCCTAACTGATGCTTGTATTTCTAGGTCCTCCTTATCCTGCCCTTTTGAATACAATGGAATAATAGTGTTGTTAAAATGAGAGAATAATATTCACATCTGTGCCTATAAGAATGAACATCAAAATGGGTGACGAAATGTTTTTATTCTCCTTAAATAAATAGAATTATCTGCTGTTAAAAACAGAGATAATAATTACATATTGCTTGAGGACTAGTTATGTAAGTTTTTACTCTAGAAGATAACATCACCCAGTACTGAGATTTGCAGTTACCAAAGAGTACCTGGCCACCTCTGGGGAGGGGCTTTTGTCTCTTAAACAGCAGAAAGAATCATAGTTAAGTCACAATCATATCTAAATTAATCTAAAGTAATAGAGTGCATACATACGACTGTGTCTTGCTATGTGGCATCAATATTTATTATAATGGGAGAACGCTCAGTCTACATTTTAGTTCTTTCTTTCATCAGTTTTCAAAAGGGACCAGCTCTGAGGCTCTTCACGATGAATATAAAGATAGCAGACATGCCAATTTTGTAGCAAAGTCCCTGATGTTTCAGGAGGAAATGTCAAATAAAGCTAAATGATTTAGCAAAACATAACATCCCCAATGGAATTATATTTTGGCTCGATTAGTCTAGCTAGTGAGACAGCCCTGACTAACATGCAGTGATCCAACAAGCAAACAAACCCTCCTTTTGTCACTGTAGGCTGTACCTGCACTCTGGGGTTATGCCAGTATAGTTATGGCATGGTTGCTATGTCACTGTAACTCTTTAAAATAGATACGGCCTCAATCTGTGTCAAAGACTGAGCATTGTGGCAGTATAGACGAGTGTTTCTTAAACTTTTTAAGCCTGAGGAACACCAAACAATAATTTTTTTTATGAGGAACACCAAGGACTTTTTGTTGAGGAAAAATAGGGGGCGAAGGGTCGGGGGAAAGTTATTGAGGAAAAAAATGGTCGCTTGCCCCTTTAAGGGTGGCCATTTTGAATTCTGTTGTTCTCCACAGCACAATAAGAAACACTGGTATAGACGCTTCCTTCATGGAAAGTAGAAAGTTTGTATTGTGAACGGAGACCACAGTCAATGGAATATTATATTGGGCAGGTGCAATTTGCTTATTAACTTAGCTTGGCAGCTCCATAAAATGTAACCAGTTAGTTGTTGAATGGGCAATAAGAAAGGAAATGTTTCCATATAGTGAATACAAAGTTTGAATGAGGAAATGTGTTTTCCTTTCACTAGGATAAAATTTTGCAGAGGCAGGACAAGATATTCCCTTCTCTGAGGTAAATTTCAGACTATGTCTACAATACAGGTGCTACAGTCACACTGCTAGAATGCCACAGCTGTGTTGCTTTAGCACTGCAGTATAGACGATTTCTCTAGCAGCAAGAGGCTTGTCCATTGCTGTAGTTAAATCCACCTCTCCAAGCGGCTAGGTCAATGGAAGCATACTTTTGGTAACCTAACAGCATTTACACTGGGCATTAAGTTGGCTTTGCTACGTTGTTCAAGGATGTGAATGTTTCACACACCTGAGTGGTGTAGCAAGGTCAATCTAAATTAGAGAGGGAGGGTTGAATTTGAAGATTATTAATGACATCTGTTCTTAATTGGGATCCCTGTAAAGGGATGTGATGAAGCAAAAGGGGATTTTCCTTGAGAAGCACTGAGCAATGGAATTCCTTAGAACTGAAGTAAGAGATGAATGAGAGTTTGCTTTTAATTAACTTGAACAAATCTACGGAACAGGGAAGTTAAATTCCTGTTAAAGTAATCTGACAGAAGAATTTAGCCTGGGGTTACAGCTCTGACAGAAAGAAAGGAAAATATGTTTTTCCAAGTATGTGTTTTGATTTAAAATCTTAGTGCAGCTTTTATTTGCTGTTCTTTATACAAAAGTGTGCTCCTTTAATAGAAGTAGACCACCACTAGGATAAATTATGTATACTCCACAAATGTTCTTCAAAGCAATAGGAAGTCTTCAATGAATCCAAATATGCAGGTTAAGCTTAGTACAATACAAGATGCTACCTCCAATCTCAGCAAAAGCAGATGGATATAATACACTCTCAAACTATACAATACTCCTAACAATCCAGCACTATGGCGTAATGTATGGTTTACATGTCTAAGCAAAAAAAAAAACCCTGCACACAGTGACCTTAACAGTCATAGATAGGAATGATAGAAGCATAATGACTGTTGAATGGGATATCTACTATAAGCTATACCTGTTACTTTGTTTGTAGCTTTTTTTTTAGAGTCCTTTACTGTAATCTAGAAGCATGTGCTGCTATGTTTTGCATATCCAGAAATTGATACTCAACAAAAGAAACACCTTATGTTGTTGTTTATCATAAAGAAAAAATATCCAGTTTCTCTCAGTCAGTCTGTGTAGTTATGGCAGATTTTTTAAAATGAAAACTAGCAGCATTTGTTTTTATTTCCAAGTCTTTAGACATAAACTGCATAATTGCCGTATATTTTACCAGTTGTTCATCTAGTAATGTAAAAAGCATGGTTACCAAATAGATAATCAAAAAGATGAGCTCCCAGCATGGTGGGTAGCAGAAACTCCAGTGCAATCCTAAACATATTAAGGGTAAGATGTTGAGTACTGCGAGCACCTATTGGTGTCACCTGGGAGCTATCGATGATCAGCATCTCTTAAGACCAGGACTACTATATGATGTATAGCCATTCAGTAGTTTATTAAACCCGATATTCTATCAGGAGATTCAAACCATTTTGGCTAACTGGAAAGTACTAGAGAGGACTGAAAGCCATACACAATAATATTGACTTAATTAGTCAAGGAGGTTTGTCATATTATAATGATTAAGATGTTTTGTTTTGGAAACAGGAAAATATGTAGCCTTTGTAATTAATTCTTCTTTTGATGTCTATGTTAAAATGATCTCCAGATCTGCAGCTATGTCTGGTTTGGATTCCCCAGATGATATAGTCTGTGTGATATCATTTGTAAACTTGTTCTAATACCAAATCCCACTTGGGGATGTGAAATCAACTAGTTGACCATGAAATTTAGGTTTTGGCTCCCTGGCACCAGTTTGTAAATAAAGAGAGGAAATGAACCAAATTTCTTCATGAGTTGGTTTAAAAATTAAAATTGGTTTTAAAAATTTAAAAGTTGGATCCGTTTTCTAATATTGAATACTTGGGCCCAAATTTTCTGCTTATTTATATATCATATAATATATGATAACACCAGTGACCTTAGTGAGTCTGCATTGGATATACAAGGAGATTCAGTGGGGGTACTGAAAAGGTCATTAGTGTAGCTAAAGTTCAGTTAATGTGAGTTAGATTTCAACAAGAACTGGAATGTCTGTCCCTGAGAAATTCTGATATTTCAACATCAGTTTTACTTCTTAATTAATTTAAAAGGTTGACTATCAAAAGTTTTCATGGAATGGAAAGCTCTGTAAAATTCAAATCTGGAAACCCTGAAGTGTTTCTTTTGCCATTCCTGGACCAAAACACTGAAGTCAAACTAGATTGAAAAAATTCTTTTGGCCCAGTTTGACATTGAACTGTATCCACTTGAGTTGCTTTACTGCCTCATGGAAGACGTAATTCAGGTATCTCAAGTCCCCATTCTCTTCTATGGACTGGCCTTCCTGGACTGGCTTCATCTTGTGTGCTGCAGTGTGGTCATGGGAGTCCCATGATGCACCATAGTTCTTACATGCACAGGAGAGACTGTGGGGCATTGTAAAAGATATAGTTCAGCCAAGGAAACCAGCCCATAGAGAAAATAAGGCCATGGTATATCCAAATTTTTACTCCTATCAGGCACCATCACAGCTCAGGCAGATACAAGTTAATGTCTGACTGAAATAAAACAAACCATTTCAGTTTGATTTGAAAAACAAAATGTCACAATTTGGAATAACCTGACTTGAAATTAAATATTTTGTTTTGAACTTCCTGATGGATAAATAAAAAATGTCAGCAAAATCAAAATTATCCTGTCAAGAGCTTTGATTTTGTGGAAACCACATTTTCCATTAAAATTACATTTTGACATAATATTCATGATCAGCTCTAATCTGAACTTTCAGGTGATTTGAGTTTCAAACCAAACTTCAAAACTTATTCAGGGTTAGAATTCATATGGATCCAACATGTTACTCCGTGGGGATTCTCTTGCAACAAAATGTAATTATGATCATAGAAACATAGACGGGAATGGCCCTGTGTAGGTCTTCTAGTCCAGTCCCCTTGCACTGAAGCTAGACTATCACTGAGATTTTTTTCTAACGTGTTCTTAAAAAATCTCCAATGGCCAAGATTTCCCAGGTAATTTTTTCCACTACTTCCCTAAATTTTCTAATCTAAATCTCCCTTGTGTAATATAAGGCCATTACTACTTTTCCTGTCCTAAGTGGTAAAGGAGAACAATTTATTATCCTAACAGCCTTTTACTTGTTTAATGTAGGGAGGGACTGCTAACATGTCCCTCCTTAGTCTTCTCATTTCCAGAATAAACAAACCTGTTGTTTTTAATCTTTCCTCATAGACCATGTTTTCTAGGCCTTTAATTGTTTTGTTGCCTCCTCTGGACATTCTGCAATATATGCCCATTTGTCCCAAAGTATAGTGACAAGAACTGGACACAGTACTCCAGATGAGGCCTTATCAGACCAGTAGTTATTGATCTGTAGAGCATGAAGTTTTATTTATTTGTCACTTGATTATATAATTTTGTAGTTTTGTACATAGGTTTGTTTTAGAAATCTCAGATTAAAAGCAGTGGATACAGGTGTTTGAAAGTTACTGAACTCCTGGCTCTGTTGAGAACCATTTTGTCCTTCCACTGGATGAAGGAGTGCAAGTGGCACATTCATTTGAAAGGGCATCTGTAACAACATTTTGTCATGGATGGGGTTCTGTGATACTCCTCAGTAGTTTGATGTAGGAAAAAGAAAGGGAGACATTGCTTTATTAAGTGGATCCAGTAATCCAAACCCTTTACAGTATGGAATTACTTCCTATATGGTTGTATATGGAGGTCTTCTTCTAAGTTGGAATGTAGTACTTTTCGTAGGCTGGAATAATACTCACATAGACTGTTACAGCAGCCCATCACTTGTGTGTCAGTAGAGATGATGGAGTTTCCATCTTTCCCATACTTCCCCATATACAATTCAATTATCCAGACACTGTGTGGTGGTGTGACAAAGTCCCTTGTTAGCTCCTTAGGGGTTCTGCGCATCTTGACGGTTACTTGTGTGCCTCAGAGACTCACGGAGCCCCCTTCGTTGCTCTGGGACTTCCCTAGAGGGAAGTGTCCCCACTTACCGAGTCATTCTCATCACAGGCCAGTCCTTGCGGTTCGCCACTTCCTTGTTTTCTTTTGTTTTGTTTTGTTTTGTTTTCTGCTCTGCTCTGCTCTGCAACTCTCCTCGGTGCGCCTCTCAAAACTCCCCCCCCCCTGCTGTCTGGGAGGAGAACTTTTAAAGGGACTGGGAGGCCTTAATGGGCAACAGGTGCTTAATTAACCCCTGCTGCAGGCTGACTCCTAATTAGGCCTCCATTTTTTGCCCTGACTGCCGGGCTGTGCTCAGATGAGGCTAACTGGGAAACAAGAAGGCATTAACCCACCTCCCACTATGGCTGCCTTCTGTAAGATCTTTGCAGTTCGCAGGTTGTGGTCTGTCACAGGTGGTAAATGATCAATTTCATTCCCACTGAAGGAACAGATTCTTATGGAAGGATAAACTGTTTGCTGGTAGTTCCACACCATTCACTACTTATAATCAAATGTGGACTTGCAGTATATTGATACGGCCTAGCAGCCAGAGCATTGTCCCAATCTCTGGTTAAAATAAGAAGTTGGGCATTATGAGCAAAAAGGGTGTCTACACATTTGCTGAGCAACTTAGTCAAAACCCAGAAATGTGCAAGCAGACATAATTTTCTTATAAAAGAAGTTATGTTGTATTCCTTTGGCTTTTGTTCCTCCGACCTGTGTCCACCCAAGCATCTTGTGAGATTTATGCTGCTTATTTTCCTCAGCTAATGTCAGCTGCTGTTTCAATCATGTCTTTATAGCTAGCACAAATACATTCCATCCTTCCACCACTGGTAGGAGTGCTAGAATGGACAGAGTTCTACCATAGTGTCTAATTCTTAAAGGAGGCTGATATGACATGCCAATTAAAGCACCAGTAGGAAGGGTTATCAACACCCTGTACTTCTACTGTTGTTGTTGTTATTGATTTGTCTACATTCACATTTTTCTTAAAATCTCCAAGAGACAGGTATATATTAGAGCTCCCACACCTACTACCATAAGTGCAGCTGTGCTGGTGAGAGATTTAAAAAATATATATATCCTGATTTTCTTAAGCTAAAATAAGTGAAGTGCAAGTTCTCAAGTTGCTTATCCCTCATTGTAGCTAGTTATGGTTCCAGTCCATTGGCTTTAATAGAAGCTGGAGCAGTTCCTAACTTCATTATCTTTATCTAAGAAAATGGCTGGAAACTAAAAAATAAAGTGAAAAGAAATCAGAACTGCTCCTTTATCTTGCTTGATTCCTCAAAAGGTGTGGGGTCAAGTCGTGATTTTTTTTCTGGCCTTAGAAGTAGTCTCTGGAGGTACAAGGCCCAGGCATTTAAATAAATATGCTTTTTTGGGCCTAAGTCTGTGATTACAGACCTTAAGTCTATTAACAATAATAAATTTAATTTAGCTACTGTGAGAAATAAGAAGACTAGTATACTGTAGAATCAGTGTTGCTTAAAGCAATTGCCAGTGATTCACGCATGGTTAAGTATGGGAGAGAAAAAAATTTCCCAGTGTTCTTTCTTGGTTACAACTAACCAATTATGGACATGTTGTAAAGTTCATTAGTAGAGATCCCCAGTTTTAATAAGTTCATTTTGAGGCCAAGTGCGTCTTATTTACAACTACCTCTTAACAATAATTTCATAAAGGAAATCCATGTTTGAAGCTAACATAAAAGAATTTTGTTACCATGGTATCAAATAAACTTCATACTACCATTGAGTACTTTATTTTCTCTAAAGAATTGAATCCTTTTCAATTACTGGATGGGATGGGGAAGTAGTAAACAAGGTTATAAATCTCTGGAATTCACTTCATGATAATAGTGCATTAAACAGACAACTGGTTTCCTCCACATTGAAGTAGAACTACTATGACCCACTACTTTATAATTATGTGATGATGATTAACACAACAGGGGAAGGAAATTGACTCCTCAGTACAAGTACCACTCTGTGTCTTAGCTAATTGCATATACCTAGGTTATCTGAATTAGACAGAGCTCCCATTGTGCTCACAATTGACAGCAATACATGAAAAATGATGATAATTGACAAAGCAAAATTGGTGCTGAAAGTGATAAAGACTCTCAGAGGATGATTTGAATTGTGTGATGTTTTAACTTATTTATTTTAGTTTAAACATCACCATAGCAATCAAAATGGGGAAAAAAAAAACCCATAACATTTAATTGAAATTTTATATATGAGTGTTTCTTGGGTGTCAATTGAGGCTAACCCTCGGTATATCAAGTTGTGGATAAATGCAAAAGCAAAGCAATTTCACCCAGTTTCTTCTGAACAAAAACTTTAAACTTGTGGTGAGATGATCACTCATGACCAGAAATACAGAATTAATAGTAATGTACTATCGCACTGATACAAAGTTTGTTCCCTACAGTCAGGGCTTTCTGCAGCAGTTCTAATCCTTTTGTTTCACAAACTAAAAAGCGATGTGACCATTTTAATAAACACCTTAGGGTTTTGAAGTCCTTGAAACGATGGTTCAAAGACCCCAAGATGCAGAGAATCCTCTCACAAGTGACCCGTGCCCCGTGCTACAGAGGAAGGCGAAAAACATCCAGGGCCTCTGCCAATCTACCCTGGAGGAAAATTCCTTCCCGACCCCAAATATGGCGATCAGCTGAACCCTGGGCATGTGGGCAAGACTCACCAACCAGACACCCAGAAAAAAGTACCTGATCCTGCAAATACTTGAAAAGGGGGATACAGGATCATGACTTATGTCCAGTGGCAGCATTTGTCCTGTAGGAGCTCCATGAAGAGTTCATTAACTGTGAACTTATCTGTGTGGAAGATGGCTATTTTCTCTGCAATGTGACCTCACACTGCTATTCTCCACTCTGGTAAGGCATGTTCCAGCTCCTCCACCACAACTGTGTCATCAGGGATAAGTAATTGAGTCAGTATATCACATACCCCACTTCCCCTCAATTGCATGGGTTGTACGAATCTGATGCTGCCAGTGTTTAAATCTCTTATTCACATCAGCTGGTAGCAGATATTAAGTTCACTGGCTAATAAAAGTTGGTACAGGAAACATATAATAAAAAAAAGTTAAAATCCATTAGATAAAGAGTTGTTTGGTGGCACTTGTACCTTTTCTCCTTCTTCATTGCTTTTGGGGCTAACTTGACAACAAAATCTCATTAGGTTAGCTACATGGCTTTCTGTGGAATGTTGGCAACAAGTGTGGTTTATGTACACAGACAGGACCAACAACACTTTTCTGCCTATGGAGCTTTCCAGTGCCAGGGAAACCTGGAAAATGCCAAAAACGTAGAAAATTATTTTGGCTAACTGAATTTCTGCACTCAGTAGTCTGAGGATTCTGCTTTATTTCTGACTGTGACTATGGATATTATATTATATGCCATTGTCTAGTCAAAGCTGTAGGTTAGGACCCTTTTTTAAAAATAGATTTTAAAAAACGAAATATTATCTTAACTTTGCCCCTCTCTCCAATATAGGGAGTTTTTATAGGAAGTTGCATGGCTTTTGTTTAAACCTATTTTATGGAAGATTTCTTAGATTTGTAGTGTTCTCTTCAGTGTTGTTCTCTATTATGTGTGGTCAAAAGATTAGTGGATAACCCTTCAGAACCTGATCCTCCACTATAGTCAAAACTTTTCCAGGTTTTAAATGAAGTTCTGACTGCCTTAGGAGTGAAAGATCGTGCCTTTATATAAATGTTGCCATCAATATCATGAGAACATTGAATTATTGTCATTATTAAATGTTAGCTACCTGGTGCAATAACAATAATGATCTGTTAATGTGGGTACTACTATTGTAACTGTTACATGAATAGCATTAAAGATTTTTTCATATAGTGAATGCTATAATGAACCTGTAAAAGTAAGTTCCTTTATAATATCATGCTTTCACTGACAAAAATCTCCGTTTCTCCCTTTCATCTGAATCTTTCAAACAAAAGTTCTGGGTTTTCTTGCTTTTATTCCCTGAAAATCCAGTCACACACTTTTGAACTAGGGGAAAATTAAAAATGCAATTTTCTTCAAAAACGCTCTATTGCATTGTTTTTACTTATTCATAATAATTAAAAGTGCAGGCCTTTGGAGCTTCAAAATTAGGGATTGTTTGTTGTTAATGTTTGATATTTCCATTTGGAAAATGAAAAAAGTGGATTAAACTATGAAAATCATACATTAGATTGTGTTTAGCTGGAAAAAAGGCAAAAGGAAACAAATACTGAAAATTTTGAAACATTTTCTGTTCTGTTTTGATCAAGAAGTAGAAAAATTAATAATTTTAAATTTTTTCATTTTTTAAAATGCTGATGCTGTCTACCAATTTTTTAACATTGTCTAAATGAAATCTTTTTTTTTTAATTCTAAATAGCTATTTATTTAGAAATTTTCTTTAGATTTGTTTTTTTAAAAGTTGAAACACTTAAAAAAGCTCTTCATTTCAGGCCAAATGAAATGTTTTGTTCAACTCAAAACAATATTTTCAGTTTCAGTTCACTGAATTTTTCAAAAACATTTAATTTCGGATTAACTCATTTTTTTTTGAGTGTCTAGAGAACAAAAAATCTGCTCCGGTCATTAAATTAAAAGAAAGTGCAGAAAGTCTCAAAGGCCAGGTCTACACTAGACCTGGAAGGTCGACTTAAGGCACAGAACTCCAACTACATATTCTACATAGCTGGAGTTGGCTTACTGTAAGCTGTGCTTGTTGGCGTCCACACAGTGGGAGGCCAATGTGAGCAAATGCACCCGCCAGCTTCTATTACTCTTTGCGACTATGAGGAGTACAGGTGCCAGCTGGAGCTGCCCTCAGCATTCGTTTTATGAGTCTAAATTGAACCCTCTAAATCCAACACCAAAATGCTGATCTCCAAGGCTGCGATTGTAGATGTGCCCAAAGTGTGGCAGAGGAGGTATAGATACTTATTGAAAGAAGGATATGACAATACACTTGGGGAACAAATATTCTGCAGACATTCCTTCAAAAGAACTCTTCTGAGTGGTAAAAGTGGGACAGGAAAACCCCCCCAGGAACCAAGCTTGTTTTTCCAAAATATTTAGAACATTCTTGAATGGATTTGAGAAAACACACACACGCTATTTTCTCTGTAGGTTACAACTGTCAATGATAATACCATATAGAAAAATTGAAATAACTTACACATATTAATTGGAGAACTCTAAGCCATCTTTTGTTTCTTCGTGATGAATCTTTGCATTTCTAGATATTTTAAAACTGCATTGTTTAAATCTCTCATTAAAATACATAGTTTAATTTTTTTTTTAATTATGAAATCTCTTATAATCTATTGATATGTAACAAAACACAGCTGTGCTATATTTTGACCATTTGTCACACATTCTAATTGCTTGTGTCACATGCTGGCAGATTTGAAGGTTCAGCTGTATAGCAGCAGGCTTTAGTGAAATGGCAGTTATCTTCCCTGAGAGCAGCCTGTGACTTAAGTCCCATTAGAAATTATGTGAAACAGCGAGCATTCCCCCGAGCCTCCACCCACCCTCTAATGAAACAGTGGTCACCCTAACTAAGGATGTGAGCCCCTGGGTAACTTCATTCCCCTGGTAAGTTATAGGACATGGTGGCCATTTTGAGTATGGAAAAAATGTTAATAATTTTACTTAATTACAATCTTGTTTATTTAAATGACATTTGGCAATGAATTTTATTTGTCTGGAACGTCTGAAAGACAATGTACATGTCACTTGTTACCAAAGGGCGTCTGAAACAAGTAAGCCATGGAATAGTTCTTGAAGTTCTAATGTTCAAATTAATTATTAGTCATAGACTCAGTGATACATTTGATTAAAAAGTCCCCAGAAAACTAAACGCAATCTTTAGTCACAAATTATGTGATATAATTTTTTTTGGGGGGGGGGGAGGACTATTATTCATAAAAAACCAAGCACAAAAAGAATAACAAAAAGCCCCAAAGGGATTGCATTTCTGCTTTAAGTGAAAAACTGAACACAGGCATAAGAATCACACTATTGTGCCGCACCTCTCATACACACACTATAGAGTGCAGAGAGAGGTGTAATATTGGTGGAACACACTTCTGGTTTAGGAATACATATTTTTTAAAATATAGCACATATATAATTTGCTCTTCTTGAACCTTCTGTCGATTGTCAGTAATCAAACTCACAGATAAACCATAGAATTTTATAGAAATTGTTTGGTAATATTTTCAACAATCTCTTTATTTCCCCCCACTTTTTTTAACTGGCTGCCAATTTGTTTTCCATGAAATTACTCTCCAGACTCTTCAAATGTATTTCTTTCAGAGCTGTTCTCTTGGAGCAGTAATTTAGTTCTGAAAGCAGCATTCATCTGATTTTGTCTCGGCAATCATTGTTCCAGATGAGCGTATTCCCAAGGACAAATTTAAAAGCTCTAATGCAGTTTTATCTGTTTGAAGTGGCCTCTGTTATCAACATTCACTGAGCATGAGGGCCCATGCTCTAGTGTTATTCAGTAAGTACCACCAAGTTTTTATTCAGCTCTCACAAGAGCACTGCACTCTTGGCTCTCAGCAACATCATGGAAGATGCTTGTGAGCATGGAGAAAGGAATAAGGAAAGATAGAAAGAAATGGCTCCAGCTTGAGGCCAGAAAACAACAATGTAGTTTATTTCCATGAAAGTTATCAAGATAGTGCCAACAAGAGATCACAGAAGAAGACATTTTAGAGTTATCCTTAGAGTCCTACATGATGGCTTTCAAGCTCTTGAAGGGCTTTGTTGATTTGTCAGTTTGCATTAATGCAAAATTGAGAGGATTTAGAAATAGTGATGGATGTTACCATTGTCTGGGAAAGAGATACTGGATGGAGCCAAAATCCTAAATCAGATTTGATTCAATCCAGACACATGCAATCCAGCACTGTGGCTGCTACATAGCTTTAAAGTGAAAAGTTGGAACAGTCACTGATGCATGCTATGTGGTTCTTGGACTCCTCTGTTGTCACCATTAAGATATGGACCTTCAAATTTAGTGTAGAGGAATTGGAAATAAAAATGAAGGAAATAAAAGGTGAAGGAAAAGTGAAGGAAATAAAAGATGACTCTCTCGAGTCCCTCCTATTCCCAAGCACTGGTTAGTCTGATGTGTTGGCTTCAGGTTTTTTTATTATCCTCATTTCAGTTTGCCAATTCCCTATATTTCATTGTTCTGTTTTTCTGTATTTATAGTCTGCTTCCTTTTGAACTCACTCAATCATTCTCCAGCGGTCGTTTCTGATTATTTGTTTCATATGTTTTTTCACTCAGGGCTCAATCAGGCCTTGGAGGCAAAGTCTTGAATTAGGGGTGGGACACTGCCTCAGCATGCGATCTCGGGAGCATTGGGCCTCGGCCTGACACAAAACCCCTTGGAGAACCCCACTGGGAGCAGCCACTGTTTTAGAGGATGCATTGTGTGTGTGTAAGTTGGTGAGGAAGAGGTGGAGGGGCAGGATCAGATAGTAAGTTGATTCTCATCTTTAATGCATCTCCTGCTGCTTTTATCCAGCAGCAGGATGGGGGAACAATCCACTAGTCACAGTGTTGCTATGGAGGGAAAATGACAAAAATTTACAAAGGACTGGGCCTACTCTCTGTGACACGAGAAGAGGACATGCAGGTGGATGAGCTATCTACAAAAGCATCAGGAAGGGGAGGTACTCGGGTCACACAGTGAAATTATAACAGAAAAGTGATGCCTAGCTTCTGCTGGGGGGTTGAAAGGCCTTGATCTGTTATTTGGGGGAGTGAGGGGAATATGGGCCAGCCCAAGTCTTCTCTGATGTTCACATGAATCACGGAGGTTTTGCAGATGTCATGGAAACAGTGTTATAAAATCTTAAGTCTCCTCCTTTTATGCAAAGATCACAAAATAGTTCAGAAACATGAATTAATATGGTCTCACAATCAATGTTCCCTCTATTTTTTTCCATCTGTGTGCAGAATAATTTTTGTTATTTGCACTGAGGCATATGTGGATGTGCACCACCAGTAGAAACACATGGTGCTGGCAATGGGTGCTGTAGGCACTCTGTTAATCAGGTGGATGGCATCTGAATTTCTCTGGGGTGGCCACCCAAGTGCTCCACTTGAAGGGAACACTGCTCACAATGCTCTTGTTAAGTAAATACAATACCACCCCATTTTACAGTGGTTTAAACTGTAGTGCAGAAGTGACATGACTTTCCCAATCTAGTCTAGCTTCATTGGTGCACTCTCTCATGAAGTTATATATTACTGAGCTTTTTTATACAGCCTATATAGGAACAGGGAAAATACAATAATTTTTGGCTACCTACAGTGAGGAGGAAAAAAATGGTTGAAAGTAAATAGTTTAAAGCACCAAAAATTGATTTAAAAACTCCCTAAAAGTTGCTTTAAGTTGTTTATGGCTCTCCATCCAAGTTCACGGACATTAGTGAATACTGTTAACACCTGATTACTCTCATTAAAATAAGAAGATAAATAATCTTCAGATGCAGAAACTGGAGATCAGTTCTATTGTTAAACAATCATAGAACATCATTCCTGGACTGCAACAATATGAGGTATTCCTCTTCAGTAATTAAAGACAATTCAGAATTAAGATGTTTAATTATTTGAAAAGATTCTTTGTACTTTCTCGAACAAAAGAGAAATATGGGCATATGTCATTATCTAGTCAAATTATGATGTCCTGTCATCACTTTTGTATTTAACTAGTCAAATTCATAATTTACTTCAAAAAATGAAGATGTAGCTAGAGCAGATTTTAGGAGTTTTCATCCAGGAGGGGATTGTCAATCCAAGAGACTCCCATTCCATTTTGTAAATTATTTTGTCTTTTCTTGCAGCAGTTTAACTTTTTAGCAGATTGAGTGAAAATTGGTGATTTTTGTATGACTGTATAATCTATACTAGAAAATTTTATCAACATAGCTATGTCAGTGAGGCATGTGCAAAAATCAACTCCTAATTGACAAAACAATGCTTGCTAATGCTCTAGTGTAGATGCAACTATGCTGACAAAAAAAAAAAAAGTCCTTTTGATGGTATAGCTTATTCTGTTTTGGAAGTGGTTTGAGCTATTTCAGCACAATAATTTGTTTTGCTGGTATAAGCTGTGCCCACAAAGCATGGATAAAGTACCATACTACCTTAGCCATTAGTTAAGACTGATCTACATAAGAGCCAATTTATTGTTTAAACACTTTTCGCTCTGACTGCTATATTTCTACAGATAAATTGTTTTGATTCTTCTCTGAGTCAATGCATTTAGCTCCTCATTACCGTTCTTCCAATCTACTTCATAATTCCACAGAAATAGCCATTTCCTACCATCTTCCAGATCCTCGGTTTGTCTGCCTTCCATTTTGCCTTCTTTCCATCCTTATGTTTTTCTGTATTCTCTCCACACAGGGAGCTCAATGAGTTTCTTGAACTTCTCTTTCAAGGACTGAACAGGAGGTAGCAAAAGAGAGATGTTAGTGGTTCAAGGCAGGGCAAGGATGCTTGACTTGTCCCATTAAGTGTTTTCGGAGGTAGGAAGGTACAAAAAATGAAAGCAATTACAGTAGACTTCCGATAATCTGGAACCTATGGGACCTAGGTGGTGCCGGATTATCAGATATGCTGGACTATCAGGAGGTACTATAAGCTGGTTATATATATACTGTATACATTATATACTGTATATAAAGTGTTCTTAACCCTTTTTATTGTACATACTGTATACAGTATACTGTAATGTTTTCGTTTTTTTAAGCCTTTTTTACCCTTTTTGCTCAGTTCAGCTGCTGCCGCTGTTACCTTGTAACTCATTTTTTGCCGAAGCTCACTCACTAGGCTCTTGCCATTTTGATGCTGGACTATCAGGAGTGCCGGACTGTTGGATGCCGGACTATTGGAGTTTTACTGTACTTACAACATGAAGGGAGGCTTGCAAGAGGAAGAGGAGGCTGCCTTCTAAGTGGATTGGAGCAGATTTCTACCATCAAGATTTAGGCACAAATATGCCATTGCCTCCCTTTTCTCTACAGTTCTCCTATGTGCAGAGGAGTAGAGTCCTTTTCCTGCAGGCCTAAGAGCTATGCAAAAGAAAAAGGAGCTGTTATGCAGAGCTCCTTGTCCCAGCAGAAGTAGACACATATTAGTGCATGGCCAAAGAGAGCTGGATATTGCCGCCTCCTCCTCACCTCCATCTCCTCTCTTTCCCGTAAGAGAGCTTCAGCATCTTTTGTTTCTCAGACTGTTCCCTGCATACCTAACTAGCCACATAGTCCAAAATGGCCCTCTCCTTGGGGATTTCCTAACCCTGGCAGAAGTGTTGTTTTGGTACAAAGCAAATAACATGCATCACTTATATGTTTGCACCTAGTGTCACATTTTTTGAATTATTTTGTTAGGTTAATGGATGATGACATAATCAGGTAACATTGCTGCACCGTTCATTGTAGCTTAGACATAAATTCAGGGCCCTGAAACATGGTTTAATTTTAATGTGCTGCTTAGAACCAGGGGCTTTTTGATCATTGATCTAGATTGATCATCTTTATTGAGCTTTTTTTTTTCTATCTATACTGAGAAGACTCTTCATAAATCTAGTTTGTTTTTCACCATTGCTTCCCTTGCAGTGTATTCCTTGCCCACACATCATTGGTTTCCAAAATTCCTTTTAGTGGTTTGTGCAATCAGATTTCAGGAAATTATTTAATGGGGAGAATAGAAGTCCAGTTCCTCTGTTTCATACTATTTTTAAGGGAGCCTAGAAATGATCTTATAAAATTAGACCCAAACTGATGGGCCTGGGTTGTTAATTTAGGTCTGTCATCTTTGAGAGACCTTTATGATGTAAACGCTGTACTTCAGCTTTCATAGCTGTCTGGGTGAGCTGTTGTATCTCAATAGGGAGTATATGGAGAAGACTCTAGTGCCAGTAATCTGTACTTGCAAACTTTGAAGTGAATGGGTATTATTCAGAGGACAAACAGGCTGCTTTTGCATGACATAATGGCATGACTCTCTTATTTACTTACTTTGTAATCTTTTAGCCTGTGATCTGCAGGTAAAACAGTTTCACTGCCAAACACAAAGAAATCCCTGCCCCTCTATCTTTTATCTATACTTAATAGTTTATTTTAAATAAGGAGATTGGTGTTCTTCCTCCCTTTCCCTGTCTGACATCTGTGTGTGGTTTGCCTCTAGATTCAACCAGGCAAGATGCTGTTCCAACAGGATCTCAATATTTCTGCTCAATGGGTTTCTATTCCCTGTTGCACTGCTGATTCCCTATTGTTGCTAATTTTCTGGCTGCCTGTGTCTGACATCTATAAACTTACATGACACACAAAAGAAGGAAGCTAGACTTTTCCCCTGAACAGCCAGTAGGAGGGAGATGCATCTGGGCAGGCCAAAACCTATCCATCCCATCAAGATAGAAATGATTCAAAGGAGAATCCTCTTTAACAACCTAACACAGTCCTCAAATAAATAAATAATGCTTGTAAGAAAACAGCTTATTTAAGTTTCTTTATAAATTCCCCAGCTATTCTGGGTTGCATAAAAGCCTTGGAATTTATTGAAACTCTCCCAGGGGAAAATACTAAAAAAGTCAATAAAAATGTGTACATAGGTACCTATACCACTTACAAGATAATATTTAACTATAATTTGGTCAGTTAATTTAATATAGAAAGTATTATTTTCCCTTATTTTATGTAGTCCCTCTTTTGGGCCCTGATTCTGTAACCAATCAGATGGGAAGAGCGCTTCACCTGCATGAAGCGCTGCTCTGTTTGGTAGGATTCCACACAGGCACTGGGGCTGCTGCACAACCCACAATCCAGAATAAGGCCTACTTCATGGAACCCATATATGTATTGTTTTAGCTGTAAGGACAATGGATCCCTACATTACCAAAGAAGAGAGGAAACTGGTAAACCCTGCTAATTTCACTCATCTGTGGCTTCATCCTGCACCCAGTGAAGCCAATGGCAAACTCCTATTGATTTCAAGCTGAAAATACCTTCCCCAAAGATTAACTAAGGATAAAATGGGTAACATTTGAAAGAGACTGGTGTTAGGGGCACTTTGTGCTCACTTTTGTATCCATGTACATCTATCTGCTTTTACACAAAGCTGCCCCTTTTACGCCTGGTCTACACTGAGATGTTATATTGACATAGTTACGTCAGTCAGGGGTTTGAAACCACCCTTCCCCCCATAACTCTGACAGGCATAGCTATGCCAACACACCTCACCCTCTGCTGTAGTCACAGCTCTACCAATGGAAGAGGGGTTCTGTTGACATAATTAGGGTTGTCAGTCTTCCCACATTGGAGAGGAGTCTACTGATATCAGCCTCAATCTCCCGGTGAATATTAAAAGCAATCCGGGAAATTTTAATAGGACTAAAGGCCACTTAGTGACACAGTGAGGCTAAGGCAAGCTCCCTACTTACCCTGATTCCACATGGCTCCTGGAGGCAGCCAGCATGTCCAGCTTGTCTCTGTGTACTGCCCCCATGTCCCACCCCAAGCACTGACTCTGCAGCTCCCATTGTTCAGGAACGATGGCCAATTGGAGATGTGAGGGCAATGCCTGCAGGCAGGATCAGCACCCGGAGCCACCTGGCCACCCCTGAGCCTATGAGCTGGACATACTAGTAGTTTCCAGCAGCCTCCTGAGGTAAGTATTGCCTAGCCAGCGCCCACACTCCTCACTCCAACCTCCCTGCCCCAGACAGGAGCCCACTCCCACATGTTAACTCCTCCACAGAGCCTGCACCCTGAACCCTCTCATGTACCCCAACTGAGAGCCCCTCCCACACCCAAATTCTCTCCCAGAGCCCACACTCCTGAGCCAACTCCTCCCACACCCCAACCCCATTCCCCAGCCCTAAGGTCTCCTCCTGCATTCCAAACGCCTCATCACTGGCCCCATTTCAGAGCCCGCATGCCCAGCCAAAAACTTCACTCCCTCCTGCACCCCATCCCACTGTCCCTGTCCAATGAAAGTGAGTGAGGGAAAGTGAGCAGTAGGGGAGGGAGGATGGAGTGAGCAGGGGTGTGTGACTTCAGGGAAGGGAATGGGGTGGGGGCAAGGAGTTTGTGCATTTAGAAAGTTGGCAGCCCTAGACATAATCTTTTTAAGGGAATTGGTGTTCCTACAGTCATAGACTCCTGTGAGTTCTATCTCATAGAACTGGAAGGAACCTTGAGAGGTCATCAAGTCCAGTCCCCTGCCTTCATAGCAGACCAAGTACCATCTGCACAAAGGGGCTATGACAATATACTCTAGTGTAGAATCATAGAATGCTAAAACTCAAGGGATGTCGAGAGATCATCAAGTCAAGTCCTCTGCCCTCACAGCAGAACCAAGCACCATCTCCATCATCCCTGATAGATGCCTGTCTAACCTGCTCTTAAATATCTCCAGTGATGGAGATTCCACAACCTCCCTAGGCAATTTATTCCAGTGTTTAACCACCCTGAGAGTTAGGAACATTTTCCTAATGTCCAACCTAAACCTCCCTTGCTGCACTTTAAGCCCCTTGCTTCTTGTCCTATCCTCAGAGGCTAAGGAGAACAATTTTTCTCCCTCCTCCTTATAACACCCTTTTAGATATGTGAAAACTGCTATCATGTCCCCTCTCAGTCTTCTCTTTTCTAAACTAAACAAGCCCAATTCTTTCAGTCTTCCCTCATAGCTCATGTTTTCTAGGCCTTTAATCATTTTTGTTGCTCTTCTCTGGACCCTATCCAATTTTTCCATATCTTTCTGTAAATGGCGTGCCCAGGACTGGACACAATACTTCAACTGAGGCCTAATCAGTGCCGTGTAGAGCAGAATGACTTCTCATGTCTTGCTGACAACAATCCTGTTAATGCATCCCAGAGTCATGCATGCTTTTTTTGCAACAGTGTCACATTGTTGATTCATATTTAGCTTGTTGTCCACTATGACTCCTAGATCCTTTTCTGCAATACTCCCTCCTACACAGTCATTTCCCATTCTGTATGTGTGAAACTGACTGTTCCTTCCTAAGTGGAGTACTTTGCATTTGTCCTTATTAAACTTCATAGGCTTAACATAATGCCAACTCTTTCTTTAAATGGAAAGTTTTAGTAAGAGTCTTGTTACTTCCTTTTTTTTATATAATATAAACTTTGATGCCATAACTTGTCCAGCCCTGAAGATAGCTGCTGTTTCTTTAATTTATCTGCACGATTTGATAGTTAGACCTGTGCAGTCAGAGTGGCAAGGAGTGGCAAGGGAAGTTTACAGTGAGTAAATGCAGTAAGATACCCAATTGGCAAGATACTTAAATACGATCATGTGCTTAAGTATGTTCCAGTGAAGATACTGGAGCTGTTCGAATGCTTAAAAATAAACACGCACTTAAATGTCTTGCTGAATTAGGGCCCAGGCTCTGTCAGAAGCATAGCACTGTCTATAATAATAATAATAATAATAATAATATTCCTTGAAAGGTTGTCTGTCTTCTCTCTGCCTCTGTCTTTCCTTTTGTTAATTTAAGAAATGGGCGTCAATAGGCAGATGAATATTTTTTAGATAATCTTTAGGATCCAAAAGTCAGAGAAACCTAATCAATATGTTTCTTAAAAAAACCCGTGCTTCTGGGCAAAACCTAGAGGGGAAACTGTTAAACAAACCTTATTACTTAAAGATTTATGCTTATCCTGCACTAGACACATTCTTTCTCTGGTCTGAGTAATATGTGAGTGAATGGGATTTTAAACTGACATCAGGGTGCAGTCAACTGGCTTTGCTGATCAAAAAAGGAGCTTACCAGAATTGAAAGGCATGCCTCACTTTTAGCTGTGGTCTTATTTCTTCCCTTTCTCACAAACCTGGGTGCCTGCTTTGCAGACCATTGGCCTTTCTCCTTCATTTAAAATCTGATGTGCAGAACCAGAGCATAAACAGCTGGTCCTGATCAGAGTAGACCATAGACTCGGCAAACTTACATCAGCAAGGCAAAAGCCTTCAGATCAGTCTTGGCTAAAGAAACACGGCATTTTTGGAAAATTACTAGCAGCTCTATCAAGTTATGTGCAAATTTTCACCATGAATGGGATCCAAAAGATATAAAGCTTTTGTAATTTATAATGGAAAAAATACCCCATTCAACTTCCATTAGTAAGACAGGAAAAAGAAAACGAACACACATACAGTCACACACACACATGCCAAGTGTCCTTCTACAACTATAAGCATCCTCCCTTCTGAAGAACTGATACTGTGAGTCAGAAACCCATAAAAAGATCAGCTATGGGATCTGAATGGAAAAGGAAATGTTTTTATTCACCCTGAAAGCAATGGAAATTTGCTGTGTGTATTTGGACAGGCAGTTCCCATTTTTAACTGGCCTGGTGAGTAAACATGAGAAATTGATTCCATTCAGTGTGTTATGCTCCAGTCCTTTTGACAGGGAGCCAAGTCATGGGCTAGGAAAAGTAGTTTAGTGGGCAAAAGGTTAAGGAGAAAATAAAGTTAAGTATCCCCTACGTATTGGAGCCAACCCAAAACTTCAGTCATATCCAACCAGAAATAACAGATAATGTATAATGTTTATGGAACTTCAGTTGAAGAAGTTGCAGCTATAAATCCTGATGTTACCTTACTACAAAGCAAGGGACCCCAGTTTAGTAAACACGGATCATAAAGTGAAAGGCTGCCTTCTCATGCCCCAGGCATTTATAGGCAATGCTCTTAAACCTGGACTTGATTGTGGAGGCTGGGATTCAGACAAAAAGCAATTGCTAATAGTAACTTGTATCCCTTTGTAATCTAATTGTCTCATCTTTGGATGAGAAGGTTTCTTATCAGGGCTACCCTGAGGTTGTGGTGGTGGGGGGTGCCATGCTAAGTAAGGATGTAGAGTTAGTGTGGGCTTTTACTTTGATTTGAGTTTTATCCTCCCCCCAAATCTTTTACTCGTTTTTATATGCTTTGAATTCAGACATGCTTACCCAGCTAGGTGTACAGGTTACGGTCTAGGTTTTGGAGAAGGAGATATGGTGGAGTTGCATATTTCCATGTGCTGTGCACGTCTGGAAATGAGAGAACTTTGTAGCTGTGTGAGTCATTAGGAGGATGAGAGGAAGATTAAGAAACTGGGAAAGAGGTTCAGGATGAATGTCATTACTGATGAGGGGACTGGTAGGTTTTTACTTAGCAGTCTCAAAACTGTTTTTGAGGGGTAGGGAGTTTACAAAGAAGCCCCCTTCCTGCCTCTGAAATACATGGCTCTGTGCAGGCACCTAAATCACACCCTTGCATTTGTTTAGGAACCTTACCCTTTTATTTATTGAGTTTCTAGATGCCTGGCTATGATTCCTCCATTGGAAGCTTGGGCTGTTTGTGAAAGAATATCTAGTTTTATTACCTCACACAGCTGCTGCTAAGTCACAGAGCTCACCAGCAAATGTTCTAGAGAACTAGTGAAAAAATATAAATGGGTATGCATCAAAATGTACAACAAATAAAATCTTTAGTGCATTCCTAGATGTGACCCACCTGAGCACTGAAGTAAATTTCCTTTCGTTGTCACATTATCATCAGCCTATCTCTTTTTTTCTCTCCATTGTTGTTTATTGCCTGCATCTCCTGTTCAACATCTTAAGAAAAACAAAGCAACAGTGGGATGAAGTGTGTGTGTGTGTGTGTGTGTGTGTGATCCCTAAGAATAATTGGATAAAAGTGGTATTGTGGTCCCTGAGGGGGGAAAACACTTCAGTTGTTGCTGATTGGCACCAGAAACAACCCTTTATCCTGAAAAAGGAATCTCTATTGAACCCAGCTGTTTGACAGGCATATTCATTTCCTTCTTGGGGGAAAAAAATAAATGGATTCCCCAGGAGTTTTATGCTTATCAAACCACTAGGGTAGCCAAAACCATTTGTTTTTCCATTTCTGTTTATATGTGATCAGGACATAACGTTAGAAGCACATTTATATAACAAAAGCGTTTGTAACCTTCAGACATTCAAAACAGAGCGCACGCTCTCTCTCTCTCTCTCTCTCTCTGCTTCTTGTAATGCCAAGTGATCTGTAAAACAGATACTAACAAATTGCCTGTGGTTCTATATTTTAGTGCAGCTAGAATTCTGCCTTAGATCTTTGTTTATAGTCCAAAGACTGCAACCACCCCTTTTCTCCCAAATAAACAGACGTGAAAATTAATCTTTAAAAATGTGGTACAGGTAAAGGAGTTTAAAATCTTTAGAAATCACACTATTAATCCAGCTAGTTTAGCAATTAGATGTTACTGTAACTTCTTTATGGTTTATATATAAAATGAGGGGATCCTTAGGAATTGTGGGGGGTTTCCTATGTTACAGATTCACTTATCTGGAAAGGATTTGCATCTGATTGTTTTATATTGGATGCTTTTTTCAGCATGGCTGTTAAAAAAAAAAAGTCTAGCCCAAAGTAGCTCATGTAATTGAGACCATTGCTGCAAACATTGTCTCTATCTCTTGTTTGGAGAACCATACTCTAAAGAATGAGCTTTTTAATTTGCCACATTAAACCCTCTTTAGAAAATTTCAGAGAGGTAGCTGTGTTAGTCTTGTTTCAGCAAAAACAAGGAGTCTGGTGGAACTTTAAAGACTAACACATTTATTAAGGAATTGGGGCATAAACTTTATTCCCTAATACCCTAGCAAATGTGTTAGCCTTTAAAGTGCCACCGGACTCCTTGTTGTTTCTTTTTTAGCAGGAGATTTTCCTCGCAGGTTCTCTTGCAGAGAATAATCTACCTGCTTTGTACAAAAGAATACTGCTCTCTAGTGGAATATGGGGAAAAATTCCATGACCTCACTGCTTACCTTCTTGTGTGTTTTTGGCTATTTACAGATGAAAGGCAGCTTACCGTTGTCCTGGAGTTGTGACAGGTTATGATATATGGCTACCATTACTGTGATATAATGCTCTGAAGTGGCTTTGCTCTTGTAATCAAGTAAAAAAAATGTTTTGTTCAAAACCTCCCCTGTAAATTGAAACCAGTAGGTTTCTACAGATCCCCTTTCTGAGTGCTGCTGTCTGTATCAAGGAGAACGGGCCTGGAACTAATAACGATTTAATTTACACAGGAACTCAAAATAATTTAACTTGCATAAGGTTAATTTGGGAGTGATTAATAGCAGCGTTTATAGAGCTGGAAATTTTTAAATGTGCTTCACTCAGGAATTTATGGCATTAATGTTTCATATCTGGGCCATGCTTTCATGTTGTGGTCATCGCCTCCTTTGGAGTGGCAAAGCCAAGACGGAGTTGTACAAATTGTTCATTCTCTGGCTCAGTGGGTGGGATGCTATGGAAACACACATGCATGCACAAAATGTTTCCTCCCTCTGGGTCTTGTTGAAGATCTGTCGTATGTTTGGCTAGACTTGATGGGATCAGGGCTCTTTTGACAGCCTTAATCACTATCACTACCCACAGTAAGCCTGCAAGCTAGTGAATTGACTTTCTGGCTGTGCTTAATAGTGAGCATGTGGTATAGGACCATAATGGATGTGGATTGGAATGTGCTGTACATGTGCATTCAAAACAGGCATGCACTAAGTTGAGGTAACACATTGTTAAACCTGGATCTAGCTGATCTCTGAAGATTTATTTTCACTATGCCCTATTCTTTAGGCCATGGAAAGTAACTTTACAAAAGAAAGTTCTGCAAAAAAGGTCAGTTCTTTTGTTCCCCAAGAATGTCTGGTCCTTGTTTTGTTGTAGGGAGGCAAGGGCGGTCATGGTGGATTAATGTAGAATCTTTCTGAAATGCAGCTGACTGAATTGCCACACAGAGAATGTTACTGTTTCCCTGTAAGTAGAGCTATGTGGAAATATTTATATCAGAAGTGTGATTAGTTGAAAAAAAAAGTGAGCTCATTTGAAAGCAGTAATGAGGAAGTAAAGAAGGATGGACACTGGCCAGCTAAGATTAGAGGGATCCCAGGAACTGTCCCCACATGTATCCATCAGAATACCCTAATAATCAATCTGAAATAGCACCAGTTCAAAAATGTGAGGGAAATTCAATAGCACATAGTACTAAGAACAAACTTTAACTAAGGAAGATAGCATAATGATATTTTGCAGTTATAAGCATATTTTACTCAAGAATCTGACTGCCTGGTCTACTTTAGATACTTTTTCTGGGTACAGTATGTTGCTTAAAATGAGCGATTAATTTTTCTACATTTCTGTACTGGCAACCCCTTGTAGTTAAACTAGCATTGAAGTCCTTTTGCTGATATTTTTTTTTTCTGCTCAGGGAACTGGTATAAATTATGTTGGCAAAACCACTTGTTTGTCAGCATGAGCTGCAGCTACACTCGGCATGTTTACCATACAGTTATACTGGTACGGTTTTCGTCATAATGGTTTTGAGAGTCTGACCATTTTTCCCATCCCAAGTTGGGACAAAAAGTCAATATTGAACATTTTCCCAAATGGAAAGAAATTATTTTCAGTTTGGATCAATGAAAATGTCTTGTTTTGATTATTTAAAATGTTCTAATTTGATTTTGATCTGTTTTATTTTTGCATCTCCCCCCCATATAATTATCTTAAATTTCAACAATTTCATTTTTTTAACATTCTTTGGGAAATTCATCTGACACTATTTCATCACCAGTTTCAACAAATCAGCATTTTTCAATGCTTTGGAGAAAAATTCCCATACAGCTTTATTTACAGATTTTTCTTTCATTTCAGATGATAATGGCAAGTTTACTCAGGGCTGGGGATGAAAAGATATGAACAGAGATTACAAAGAACATTTTTGAAATAACAGAAGTCTAGACATCACTTGTGAAAATTGGTAGGGTTGAATAAAACATGAAAAGAGCTATGCCAAACATTCAGTAATTATAATGTATTGACTTTTGAATTTTCTGTTGTAAATTTTGGTTGATGCAGAGGAATGCAACTCACTTAGAATATATACGTGAGTTAGAAATGTTTAGTATCTGTATAAAAGTTGTTCTCCATGTTGAAGATGACACTCATAGCAGCTAAACTAAGGCGTGATCTACAAATTAGGTTTGACTCAGCTAGTTCAGGCATATCCTTAAGCAAGGTAGTTAAATCAACCCAACCCTTGATGCACACAGCACTAGATTGTTGGAAGTATACTTTCATCAACCTAATTACTGACTCTTGGGGAGGTGAATTACCCATGCCAATATAGGAAAATCCCTCCTCTTGGCATAGATCCTATCTACACTTAAATGCTACAGCAATACAGCTGCAGCAATGAAGCTGTGCTGCATTATCATTCCAAGCGTAAACAAGCTCTTACACTGTAAGTATTTCAGTGTACACTGTATGATTCAGAAACCAACTATTGTTTATTCCTTCATAAACTACATTCAACAGGTAGTCCTACTGGAATTGTGTTTCCTGATAACCTGACAGAATTTCGGTTCCCTCTGACTTGCCTAGGGAATATTGACACTTTCTTATTTGCCTACTAATTATCATTACTTAATCAGGATTAATTATTGCAAAGTGTATTGAAGATTGAAAAAAAAAACCTATTTAAGTGTCAAGCATTACTGTAGTGTAAATGATCTACAGACCACCTTTTTTAAACATCAGTGCTTTGCAGCATAACACTAAAACAAATTGATAAACAATATAGCACATAATATTTCTTAATAAAGATGGAAGATACAGTTGAATGAAAACAATAAATAGAATGAAAGAAACTTTCAAGTCAGGATTCAAAAGAATTAGCTGTTCAGCTCTCATATGAGAGAAAATCAGAACCAGATGAGAAAATCCATGATCCTTAAACAGCAAATGGCCATAATGGACTAAGATATAAATCAGAAATTTGAGCACAAGCTGCAGATGAGGACAAATGCACTTTCCAAAGTCTTCAAGTAAACAGGGGTTGAGTCATGAAGTGCTTTAATCACTTGACTCGTAGTGCACATACTTGGTCCAGATCATGACTAGGGCTGATCAGAAAATAAACAATTTTGAGGTTTTGGAATTTTGTTTTAATCCTTATCTGAATAAAACCAAACACCTTTCAACATTTTTCAGGGGAAAAAAAAGAAAAGAAAAGCCACAAGCTTTGTGCTTAGAGCAGCTACATAGGATGCAGGTGACCCAAATTCAAGTCCCCACTCAGCCCGATTTAGAGCTGAGATAAAAAACTTCTATTTTTCTTAGTGAGGAGCACCTGACTGTGGAATTTTCTTCAAACTTCTGTTCATTAAGGCTTGAATCTATTGACCTTCAAGTTGCAAGGCTCACAATTTTCTCTTAGATGCTATATGTAGAGCAGAATGGGGAATGGGAAGGGGCGAGAGTTTTGTGAAAGATCCACTTGGACTTGGGAGCGGAGAAGACTTAGGGCATTTCCCTGACCCCAGGCCCTAATTGGCCTGGGGGGGTCGGAGCTACAAATAGTTGTGAGCAGGAGGTTACAAACATCTCTAGATTACACTGCAAATAGTTGTGAGCAGGAGGTTACAAACACCTCTAGGCTGCGTCTACACTGCAGGCTTCTTGAGCAAAGTACTGTTTTGCACAAGAGCGTGTCCACACTGCCATGTGCTTTTGCGCAAGAGCATCCATGGCAGTGTGGAGACTCTCTTGCGCAAGAAAGCTCTGATGGCCATTTTAGCCAAAGAGGCTTCTTACGCAAGAAACCCCTGTTGCCCATCCACATTGCCTTCTCTTGCGCAAGAAGAGCTCTTGCGCAAGAAGGCAATGTGGATGGGCAACAGGGGTTTCTTGCATAAGAAGCCCCTATGGCTAAAATGGCCATCAGAACTTTCTTAAAGAAAAGTCCACACTGCCATGGATGCTCTTGCGCAAAAGCACATCTCTTGCGCAAAAGCACATGGCAGTGTGGACGTACTCTTGCACAAGTACTTTTGCGCAAGAACTCTTGCGCAAAACAGTTCTTGCGCAAGAAGCCTGCAGTGTAGACATAGCCTAGAGGTGTTTGTAACCTCCTGCTCACAACTATTTGTAGCTCCGCCCCCCCCAGGCCAATTAGGGCCTGGGGTTGGGAAAATGCCCTAAGTCTTCTCCGCTCCCAAGTCCAAGTGGATCTTTCACAAAACTCTCTCCCCTTCCCATTCTGCTCTACATATAGCATCTAAGAGAAAATGTGAGCCTTGCAACTTGAAGGTCAATAGATTCAAGCCTTAATGAACAGAAGTTTGAAGAAAATTCCACAGTCAGGTGCTCCTCACTAAGAAAAATAGCAGTTTTTTTATCCCAGCTCTAAATCGGGCTGAGTGGGGACTTGAACTTGGGTCACCTGCATGCTATGTAGCTGCTCTAAGCACAAAGCTTGTGGCTTTTCTTTTCTTTTTTTCCCCTGAAAAATGTTGAAAGGTGTTTGGTTTTATTCAGATAAGGATTAAAACAGAATTCCAAACCCTCAAAATTGTTTATTTTCTGATCAGCCCTAGTCACGATCTGGACTAAGTATGTGCACTAAGAGCTCTTGTGCAAGAGGGCTTATTTCTCGTGGGGATAGAAATAACTCTTGCACCAGAAGCCCTCTTTTCTGATGCTTCCCTGTAAATTTACTTGAGCAAGAACGTGCGTGCAGTGTAGATGCTCTGCAAGTTTTTGCATAAGAATGGCCATTCTTGTGCAAAAAGCCTGCAGTATAGACATAGCCCTAGATTACACAAAAGGAAATAGTAAAGTAAAAATACTGCTGCTAACTGTTAGGATGTAGATCTGGTCTTGAATATTTGAACAATAATTGATGCTGCATTCAAAGCAATGAATGGCTCCCACGTTGAGGCCACACATTGTTATGTTTATTTAGAAGCAGGGCTGTTGATAGGCATTATATTGCATATGGGAAAGCAATGAAGGAATCTGAGAGATGTTTCTTAATGGTATTGTCAACACAGAAAGAGACAATGATTTTCTGATGTGAACTTTCCAGTTGTTTTGAGGGGAATGTGGATTGTGATGCAGATCCCGATTAGTTGATTTGCTTGTTACCTTGCAGTTTTTAGTAATCAATCCCAACATTTCTTTTTAGATTTTTTTTAAATGAGTGACTGAGAGGGCTTGATATGCGAACTACAAGACTGATACAGACACCAATTAGGGTTCAGTACGTTCTCCCCTATCCCCAGTTTCCATTATTAACTGCCCTTCAATCTTTAGTCATTTTGAAATACTGGACATTTTAGGGACAGCCATGTATACGTTTTAACTTGGTGTGCCACTTGCAGTGAGGAATGATTGAGCTGTGGTACTTTGGACCATCCTTTCTTTAGTGTGAAGTTTCCAAGAATCTCCTGACTGAACTGTCCAGGCTTGATTTTCAAAGGAGGAAAAAGGGTTCTCATTCACCATTGCACTACTCTAGTTTTATACTGATGTAACTATGGTTCCAGTGGAGTTAAAGTACACTAGTAGATTTTGGCTCAAGGTGTTTGGCTCAAGTAGTTTGGAACACATTTCTGAGATTGTAAGGTTGAAATGTTCAAAGAGAATTCTGGGGCAATGCCATGATCTACATATATATTTTAGAGAGTTTGTGCATCTATCTGTGAGTCTGTTTGTTCAAGAACTCCTCCTAAACGGGAAAATCTAAGACCTCCAAATTTGGTATGCAACTTCCACTTATCCTAACTTAATCCAAGGTCAGGGTTTGATTGTTGCAGGAAAATGGAATGTGCGTGGAATTTGATTTTTTCCATAACATGGAAAGTGAGGGTCTGATAAGAGGGAAAGCTACGCTCCACAATGACCACAGGGGGCAGCGAGTGCCAGGGACAGTTATACTACAGAGTGACCACAGGGAGGTGGCTGCACCTGGAAGTGCGTGGCCAGCTGGGGCTCTCTGCTAAATATTAATATTATTGAATGGCTTTGGCTATACCTTGGTGACTAGTTATAGTAATCTAGACTAAAAGGTTAATCCCAATGTGTTTAATTCCGAGGTTTATGGTCAGTATTTTCCCCTGATCCTCATCACAGTGTTGTGTCTAAGGCAGTGTTTCTTGAACTGTTTTCCACGGCACACTGGTGTGCCATGGAGAACAAGAGAATTCAAAATGGCCACCCTTAAAGGGGCAGGCAATCTTTTTTTTCCCTCAATAACTTTCCCCCCGAAAACAAAAAATCCTTGGTGTTCCTCAAAAAAAATTTTTGGTTGGTGTTCCTCGGTCTTAAAAAGTTTAAGAAACACTGGTCTAAGGAGAAGATGAAATGCCGTAGCAGCTCTGACAAGGGGCTCTGGGTCATTATGCAGGGCAGAAAAATACAGATTGTCTCAGGGTGATCTCAAGAATGGTAAAGGTGAGGGGTGGGGTGAGGAACACTGTAGAGCTCCTTAGACTTGTTGCATACTTCCCCTGCACTCTACCCTAAGTATGTTTCACCAGACCCTAGATTGTGCATAGAGAGAGAGTGGAAGATCAATACTGGGAGACTGGCCAAGCCCCCTCTATGCAATAATGCTCAAGCAGGTATACTGGCTAGTCCAATGTTTGGTGCATTATACTTGTCTTGTGTGTTTGTGGACTGATGTGAGGGAAGGAGCAAAAGAACTTCTCTCTGTACTGCTGCCCATTCCTGCCTAGTGAACCCTCAAGGAGCAGCCAGAATTTAGTTTATAGTTTGCACTGATGGATGCCTTGATAGTAATCTTTGCAAAATGGACCAGATCCCCAGCTAGTGTAAAATAGCCTAAGACAACTGATATTAATGGTGATATGCCAATATACTGGGGATGTGGCCCATTTTTTGTTTTTATTCTTTTTCTTTTCTGGACTAATTTAATATATTTGTTAATGATGACCAATGTCTGTCACACATTCCGAAATGTCTTGAATGCAATATTTTTAAGACAATAAAGGAAAGTTAAAAAGAAATCTGATTTGATAATGAGATCATATATCTTATTGGAATACTTAAACACTTTGACATGACCAACTATATTTTTGATTGTTATATTATTTCTCAGGTGGTGTCATAAAAGGCAAGGCCTGAGGCCAAGACATGTCAACTACCCAAGAAGTGCAATAATCACCCTGAAAAGTAGTGCCAGCATATTTTAATGCTAAAGTAGAATTTTGGTCCTAACAGATGGAGCTTGGATAATTTTTTCTATCCAGTCTTCCTTAATGCTGGGAAAATGAGATCTGGTTCCAGACAATACCATGTCCACTTCTAGGTCCTGGTCCTTATACGTAAAGCCCTCTGTAGACTAGTGCCCATGACGTTCATGCTCTTTCTGCATGAATCTCCTTAACAGCATCCCAAATCATCTGTAGTGATAAATTAGAATGCTTAGGCTCTCTGTCTATAGAGTGGGCCATGTGGGAATAGAGGGCAGGGTTTTCTCAGTGGAAGACATAAGGCATCCATTATATGGTCACGTAAGAATAACCAAGTGCCTTCAGTTTTGAAAGAGTTTTAAAACCAGAGTTGTGCATTTGGTAAGGCATTACTGAGAATATGGAATGAAAGGCAACTTGTGGTTGGACACAGTGCAATAGATTTGGAATCCCAGGAAGACCTTCCCAGAAGATCCAATATGGATTGGTTGAAGTGACGATGTCTGATTCACCCGCATACGCAAACTGGTTGATTAAATGGGGCTACTCTAATGACACAAATACATGTAACGATGGCGAAATGCAGATCATGGAGCACCTGTTCATTTACCAACTCCTTAGAAAAACGTGTAGTCTGTGACAAGGACACAAGAAGAAATAGAAGATGTTCATCTGTTAAATTCTGCCTACCCCTGAATCTTCTCATTTTAGGATACAATTCAAGTCTCCTCTCCTTCGTCTACTCTTCCTCTAAGTGCACAGTGATGCTGGAACCACCTGGCTATGTTCCTTTGTTAAGAAAGCAGCCTCTGCCGGATGATGGGAAGAAAAATATTATCTCAGCCCTATTTTGTGGTGAATTGGTGTATTTCTAAATTATGTAAAATGTGGCCAGAGGGCACACCTTAAATGTATATGCAATCATAATAATTTACCGACATTTAAATAACCCTCTTTGTTGAAAGTTGTGGAAGAAGCACTGGGGATGCCGAAAATAAGGCACTAGACTGGTTTTATTCCTGGCTTGCTATTGAACTGCTGCATGATTTAGGGTGTGTCTAGACCATAGGGGCGTTTGAAAAAGTGGCCTTTTTTGGAAAAAACGTCCCCTGTGTCTAGACTGCTGCCACGTTCTTTCGAAAGTAAATCGAAAGAATGCAGCAGTTTTTTCAACACGGAAAACCTTGTTTTACGAGGAAGAACGCTTTTTTTCGAAAGTGCTCTTTCGAAAAAAGGCGCTATGTAATACAAACTGTGCTTTTTCGAGAGAGAGCATCCAGACTGCCTGGGTGCTCTCTTTCGAAAAAGCAGCTTGCTCTTTCGAAAGTACTGGTTGTAGTCTAGATGCTCTTTTTCGAAAGAGGCTTTCTCGAAAGTATCTTTCAAAAAAGCCTCTTTCGAAAGAGGCTTGCACTCTAGACATAGCCTTAGAGTGGGGTGAGGAGACAATACTTTTTGATGGGCAGCATTCCAAGAATTTGGTAAGTGATCAAAGGCTATACTTTTCTATGATGTTAATAGAGGGAGTGTGGGGATGGATGACAGCAAAGATATTATTTTACAATGGGCTGGGACAGACATTGACTGCAGGAGGAAGCTCTGGGTAGGAGTTTGGGATGCAGGAGGGGGTGCAGGGTTTGAGAGGGGCATGAGTTCAAGAGCGGATTCTGACCCCAGGGCCGGCGATTCTGACCTGGGAAGTTGTTGTGACCTGGGAGAACGGTGTCCAGGTGGTTTGGGCTGTGACCTGGAGCAGAGAGCTGGGATGTGGGAGACGGTTGGGTACCACTTTAGGCTCTGGCAGGGAGGCGCTTCCTGTCTCATGGCCGGCAGCCCAGTGGGATCTTTGGGCAGGCCTCTTGTCTGCCGTGCCCCCACATGCCACTGAAAGTGTCCATCTGCTGCGGCCAGCGTTTGCGTCTCTGTCTCTGTGTACCACACCCTCAGGGGGCTCTGCAGGCTGCTTATGCCTGCAAGCATGGCCCAGGAAGCCCCCATTAGTTAGTTTCCAGTCAGTGGGGGCTATGAGGATTTTTTTGTGGATAGGCAGCACATGGAGCCTCCTCTCCCCTCAATGGGCACACACAGCGCAAAGATGCACATGTTGGCCCCAGCAGCTGGCCTCTTTGAGAGGCACATGGGGGTGCAGCTCATTTTTCTTCTCAGTGCTCTAATTTCCCATCTGTAAAATGGGAAAAATCATATTTATTTTCCTTTGTAAAGTGCTTTGTGATTTATGGTTTAAATGTTCCACATAAAAAAACCACAAATTGTCATTATTATAAAGCCATTTCAGAATGAATGTTGCATGTCATGAGATGTATTATTTTACAATGGGATGGGCAGCAGATAATAGCATTGTAAATACTTGGTGCTTGGAAATTAGTCTTTTCTGCTTAAAACAAATTATTTCTGTTCTCCTGAAGGCTTGTCATCTGAACATAAATTTTAAAAATGATTTTCTTTTGCCAAAACTCAAACTAATCTTGGAACTAAAATGTTTTCTTTCCAGTGGACTCGCTATGGGAAACTGATATCTTCATTAACAAAATTAGGTTGCCTTATGGAAGTTGTCTATCTGGAAAGCAAATGTAGCAGCTTGTAGCATCAGTTGATTAAAGAAGATCTTAACTGAAAAGCATCACCAAATACATGGATGGATACAATTAGTTAATTACTAGTTCAAAGTCAGAGCTGTTTGTTTTCCACCTTGAACAGAAGTTCCCATGTAACAGGGGACCATCCTCATCTTCCTTTTTCAAGGAAGACAATCAGAATGAGTTGACTAAAGATTACCTTTGCTTCAAATGTATTTTTTCTTTATTCCCAGCACACCACTGAGGCCCTGATTCTGCATCTAATTACACCAGAGTCTGTCCTTGCCAGTAAATGCAGTTAGATGGAGAGAAACCCAGTATGAGATTTCAATTGGGCTCATTATCTCATTGTGTCAGGAACCAAAGCCTGCAGCTGGGCCTGTCCAGTTGCCAGGCAGCCAATAAGTGCAGCTGGGCCACAGCAAAACTATCTGATTAGCTAAGGCAGTCAGGTGGCTTGCTCTTAAAGCTCAGCAGCTGCAGCAGATCACTGTCTGTCTTTTTTGATTCTATGTTGGGTTGGAGTTACTTCATTCCAAACTCACTTCCTGCCCTGTATCTATCCTTGTTCCAGTCCTGTCCTGAAACCAGCTCTACTCCTGCCTTCCTTGACTCCAGGTAATCCCATCATGATCGTTGGCTCTGATTCCTGGCTTTGACTCTTCCTTTAGCCTTGGTTCTGGTATTTGAATTTGACTCTGGGCCTGACTCCTGCACTGACCACTGGGTCAGACTTTACAATCTGATCTCATGACCCATGGACACAAATGAATAGAAGGGAAAAAAAAACCACTTAGTTTAAATACCAAACAAACCCACTTATTGCTGTTGCTGCTGTTGTCGACAACAAAAAAGAGTTAGGTGACAAAATCCTGTTTGAAAAAACTTGGATTTAGGCTCCTAGCACCGTTAGACTCCTTAAAAGCCCTAGAGTTTGTATGTATAAGGCCAGAATAGCCTTAGTAAGTCCAGAGTTTCATTACTTTAAAACTGCCCTTATTTCTTTAACTTTCTATTAACAAAGCTTTTGAATGGAATATATTACTACAGATACATTTTGACTACAGAGACTAAAACTTGGACCAGTTGTTTAAAAATGATTTCATTTAACTGTACACTAAAATGTTCTCAACTGTTTTTATGTGGGAGAACAGTAAGGGAAGGTGACAAACCACAGCTATTCCATTCTATGTGCTTCACCCAACCCACACACCCTTTTATGACCATGTAAAGAAATTACTTGAGGGCTAACTTTTGTCACCTTTAAACCAGCCCCAAAATGGGTTTTTCTGGCCCGGGGGGAAGAAGAGAGGGGAAGTTAATAAATTAGTCCCAGACAGCCATTGCTTTTTGTTTCTGGTAGTGTTAGAATTCTTTCTTCAATTGGAAAACCCTTATATGTCAAGATACGTGTTTGTTAATTTTTACAGGTGACCTGTGATGTGTGTGGGAATGAAGCTTGTGCCTGTTTTTGTTTCTTTACACTGTACAAAGATCTAGGTTGTGGGGTTTTAAGGTTGTTCTCTTCTCCATTTCTCTATTCCTTTGCTTTTAAACTTAGAAATACAACTCCTTTCCATGCTGGGAGACACTGGTGACTAGAGAAATAGTAAAATGGTTACACCAAAAGAGCCAACAGAGTGGAAAAAAATTAGTGCTGGATTTTGGCCTGACTGGTGTGACAACACAGTGTGGTCACTTGTAGAAACTGCATGTATTGTGAGGAGCAATGAAGGAAATCAGCCTTCCTGGGCCTGCAACCCCCAACTCTAACAGTGCACGTTTACAAGAGTTGGTGGGGAAGGAAGTGGGTAAAATTTTGACTCTGTAGTCCTCAAAGCACCAGCAAGTGTAGCTACCTTAGCATGCCAGAGGAAGTACGCTATGCTGCGTATATATCTTAAGAGACATTGTGAAGGCAGAGCATTACTCTTTTCCAGTTTGCTCTAGTAATGCACTTTCCTGTGCTTGGGGTAAAGCACTATCAAGCCCTCAGCAACAAAGAGAGATCCAAAGCAATCTTTGTTGGATTGTTTGCATCTACTTCTGTCTTAAATGAACATCTATTGTATTTTACGGTAATGACTAATGAACTTTGTGGGTAGATTGATTTAAAAAGTCAGCACCCCGATAGGGACAGCTAAGGTATCAGAGTTCAGAAAAACATTCCTGAGACTTTCCAGAAATCTTCCAGAAAAAGTGAAGACTAAAGCAAATGTTCCTGATAGTTTGAAGGTGGTAAAGCAAACTAACCCCCTTTCCTCCCACAAACACACCTTTGAGGCTTCCTGTAAAAATGATTAAAAGGCATAAAAGTTCATGACTTTTTTAAAAGCTCCTTTCAGAGTATCTTTAAGAACAAAAGTGAGTTATTTAGGGATTTGCCTGCCTGAACACACCTGTTGATTAAGTGAAGTATAAACTTAATCACATGTGCATAAAAACCTAGGTAAAGGGGTACTTAAGTTGTATTTGGTGAATATTTGCTGATGGTTTTGAAACTGGCTTTAGATTTGGCACCCTTGTTGGCAATCCCATTAAGAATTCAAGGACTGAATGGGCATAAAGTCTGGTGGCTCTTCCAAAGAAGGCTTTTGGAATATGGGGGAGGAGGAGGAAGGCAGTATGTGTAAGCTTTCATCTGTCCTCAAGAATGAGCTGGCAAGGCTGTCAGCTCAGCTCATCACTTTCCTTTCAGCTGAAATAAAATGTAATAAACAAATTGCCTAGAATTAGTAAAAGAGCGGAAGCTGTAAGTTTTTTGGGGTTTTTTTGGTTTTTGTTTTTAGTATGGGGAAGGTAACTTTTACAAAATACAGTAAAACTCCAATAGTCCGGCACTCCTGATAGTCCGGCATCAAAATGGCAAGGGCCTAGTGAGTGAGCTTCAGCAAAAAATGAGTCACAAGGTAACAGCAGCAGCAGCTGAACTGAGCAAAAAGGGTAAAAAAGGCTTAAAAAAACTAAAACATTACAGTATACTGTATACAGTATGTACAATAAAAAGGGTTAAGAACACTTTATATACAGTATATAATGTATACAGTGTGTGTGTGTATATATATATAACCTGCTTATAGTACCTTCTGATAGTCCGGCATATCTGATAATCGGGCACCACCTAGGTCCCATAGGTTCCGGATTATCGGAAGTCTACTGTACTAATCCCTGTGTTATCAGTTATCCTGTTCTCTAAGCACTGAAAGTTCACCATGTTATCTGGCTGATCATATTAAAACAGTGGTCACCAACCAGTAGATCTTGGAGCCTCTGACAGGTGATCCTGACTGGTTTGGCCAAGGGGCTACCAAGCACAGCACTTCAGCTGCCTTTTCCCTCACTGTGACATACCTCCTGCCCTTTGCCGCAGAGCTGCCTCCTCCTCACTACCCACCCCCAGCCTTCTGCTTGCTGTGCAGGGCGAGGAAGGGAGAGCGGGGGTGCTGATGTCAGGTGCCCCTTTCCACCCTGTATTCTATCTCCACAGAATGCGGGGGGGGGGCACAACAGGGCTTGGGTTGGAGGGAGTTTGCTGGCTGCTTTTGGGAGTAGTGCAGGGCCAGAGCAGGGGTGAGCCTGCCTTAGCCCCACTGCACCACCACCAAGAGCCACCTGCGGTAAGCAGTGCCCAGCTGGAGCCAGCTCCAAACCCATGCCCCAATCATGAACCCCCTCTGATATCCCAATCCCCTGTCCTAGCCCTGAGCCCCCTGGATACAAACTCCTTTATAGAGCCTGTACCCTGAGCCCCCTCCTGCACCTCAACTCTTTGCCCCAGGCTCAGCTCAGAGCCCCTCACACTCCAGATTCCTTAGCCCAAGACCAGATCCCGTGCCCCAAACCTCTGCTCCTGGTGAAAGGGGGAGAGAATGGGAAATGGAGAGAGGACAAAGTGAATAAAGGCAGGGGCATGAAGGAGGTGAGGCAAGTCATTTGGGTTTGAGGTAGATCATGGATAGCACTTAAATTTAAAAAGTGATCTTGTGCTTAAAAAGGTTGGAGACCACTGTATTAAAAGAATGCTTGAAAGCTTTCCAATGAGAGCCTATTCAGATCAGCATACTACAGCAGCCGGCATCACAATGTTGTAAAGGTATCTATGGGAAAACATGGGTATCTCCCTCAGCATCTTTATTAAAAACAAAAACAAAAACTTGAGCTGTGCAAGGCCCTGTCATTTTTGGATAATAATCTTCCTAGCTAAAATATGTCATGGGTTGGGAAGAACCTAAAGCCTGTAAGCTCCCAACTTCCACCTACTGTTCTCAAATTAAATACAAATGTGAACAGCAGCAGGTTGACTTTTCAAACAGACAAGTGTTGCTGCACAATTAAAAGAGGGCTCCTCTTAAAATCTCTTCGCTGGCCTTCTGCATCTAATTTAAACTTTGAGTGCCTGATTTGTCTTTGCACTATGACTGCTTTGTACTGGTGCAAAGGGCCTGCAGACTAGGTACATATGAGGGGAGGGGCTGGCTAAAGGAAGGAGAAGGAAGTAGTGGAACTGGGTTGGTGACCCTGCAGTGGTTAGCAGGACTATGGAAGTAGAGCTGTAACTTAGGGTTCTGGCTTTTGGAAGCCCCTGATAAGATAAACTGCCTCTCCTCTGCCATTGTGGTCACAGCTGTGCCCGCACAGGGATAAATCTCCCCTTGTCCTCGGATTCTAGGCCCTGCACAGATTAGCTCCTGGCTATTTCTCATTTCCTTTTGCTCGCCCTTACCTCCTTTACTTCATCCAAGCAGCCTGTTTTACTAATCTCTCTCTGACCTTCACCCACTCTTGCCTCTGTCTTCCATGAAACCACCTACACCGGAGCTCCTTTTCTTGTCCCAGTCTACCATGTCCCTGCAAGGACTCAGTTTTTAGCATAGTGTGAACAAAGATACCAGTGTGAGTAAAGATGCCAGAATTTCACCCCAAATAACGTTGGAGTAAAGCTTCTTTGTCAGAACTTTCATTAGAAATTGTGTGGGTTTGGTTATGTTAATGGCAGTTGTGAATCTAATGTGTTATGCTTTATCTAGGCTTAAAATTATGCTGCCTCCTTATTAATAGAGCACAAGTGTAATATATCACATACTAGAAGATTTACCTAGTGTTACTCGGGTCCTTACCTCCAAGATTGTTTTTCTTCATTTAAATTATTGTTCTGGTGTGGGGCTGTGGAATGGTGGCTTGAGGCTAGGTGAGAGATGCTTGTCCGTGGCCACTGCCGTTGCAGTGGGCACAGCTGGGGGAGAGGTGCATGTCTGCCAGCCAGGGGATATACACACAGACAAACTGAATAGATAGTAGATAGCTGTCCCTTTCTCCACTCCTGCCCCCTGCTGGCCAAATGGGGTTATAGCTGTCCTAGTCCCCATCTCTGGCCCCTTGTTGCTCTCCCCATGTCATTCTGCAGTGTAACTGTCCCTTCTGCCAGGCCCCCCCTTCCCATTTTTGAATTCCAGGTACATCCCATTGTCCTGGCACAACCAAAGCTTGACGTTGTGTTAAGTTCTGATCAGAGGAAGCTGCACACCAAATGAAGTGGTCCTAGCTCTTACTGTTTTGGAGGAGTGCTTGAACAAATGGATTCACAGTTGTATGGACAGAGAAGCATGTGTCTAAAATATATAGTAGGTTGATGCAATATCAAATATAATGAATTCTCTTTGTATTCTGATTACAATACCCTTGTGAATTTGGGAATCAGGGTCTGATAATATCCATCTCTTATGACTGGTTCCTGCTTCAATCTTTTCAGTCTTTAGATATATGAATAAATCCAAAATGTTTTACCAGGTCAGATGACTGCAATCACTGGCCTCAAGTGGTTCTTAACTTTGAAAGCCTTTCTGAAACTTTCAGAATAAGCACAGGATCAGTTTTAGCAGTGAACATGGATCCAATGGAAAATACAAAAAATTCTGAATGGAGGTGAGAGCTTTGGTGCTTCAGAAATGTACAGCTTACTACTTCCTATTTCTGTAGGTTTTCAGTTCTTAGAAAAGTGTGTTTTATCTGGATTAAACCTTTGGTATCATTGACTTATATGAATAGACTGTCCCCAGTAGTATGAACTTTGATGTAAAAAGAGGTTCTGTTTCAAGATTGGCCCAAGTTCAAGAGCTAATCTACTATTTCTACCAAATCAGTATCCAAGGGGATACATGTGCATGTGTCTTTTCTTCTGCTTCTCTCATTTAGAGGTAGGAGGGTGATAACGATGAAAAATACAGCTACTATGATTATGAAGAACTAGCTGCTCTTGAGGAGTTAATACAGGTTGAATCGCTCTAGTACGACACTCTCTGATCTGGTAACATCTATAGTCTGGCATGATTTTAGTTTAGCCAGGTATCTGCTTATCATGGGTGTGGCCACGTTTTCCCGCAGTCCTATAATGTTTGCTTATAGTCACCAGTCCTGGCTGTCAGTGTTCTGTTTAGCTGTTAATGATATTAGACAATTCTAGTCAGGTCCTGAGGGAGTCAGACTAGAGAGGTTCAATCTGCAGTATTGGCCAATCTGGTGGGCCAATGGATAAGGAAACTTTCATTTGAGGTCAAGTAAGGTGCCATGGAGCGAAGTTGATAAGTTGTGTGTGACAGGAACAAAACTGATATAGGGTTATAACTCAGAAGAATTTTTTTTTTAAGCCAGGTAATTGGAACAGGTAGTCCTCACTTGTGATCCCTGAAATCTAACTTTAAACTGTAGCTCTCTAGATTGCTCTTAACATTGTAAAAGAAATGCAGTAAACCGTAGTAAATTGACCCTCCCTCTAGGACAGGGGTGGGCAATAATTTTTGGTTAGGGGGCACTCCAAGATTTTGGAAAGTGGTCAAGGGCTGCACTTATCTGTGGAGATGTGGGGTCTAGGGTTGAGGTTGGGTGCAGAAAGGCACACAGGGTAAGGGACAGGGGTGCGGGAGATTGGGTGAAGGAGGGGTTTGTGATCTGGGTCAAGGGATTGGGGTATAAAGTCAAGAAGGGAGTATGGGTTCAGGAGAGGATTCTGGCCTGTGGGAGGGGCTCTAGGAGGGGGGCACAAAATCTGGGAGGGAATTGTGACTTGGGAGAAAGGAAAAAGGGGGTGCAGATGGTTTAGGTGGTGGCCTGGTGCAGAGTCTGGGAGGGTATTTGGGTGCAGGAGAGGATTCTGGCCTCAGGGAGGGGTGTAGGTGGGCTACAGAGACCTGGGAGGGAGTTGTGACCCGGGGCAAGGGTGTGCATAAGGTTTGGATGGTGACCTGGGGGAGGGAGTTGGGGTGCAAGAGGGACAGGGGTGCCAGAGTCAGTCTAAATGTGCCTTCCAGTCAGTCTAAATGTCTTCGAACCTGCAGCACCACCAAGGCAGGCTAGACTCCCTACCTGCTGCAGCCTCAGACCACTTGAAACTGCAGGCTTGTTCCCTCCATGTAGCTCTCTTCTCCAGGAGGGGGAAAGGGTTACGTTGCCCCCATTCCACCAGGCCAATCTCACAGCTCCTTTTGGCTTGTTGTTTCCAGCCAGTAGCAGCTGAGGATTGGGTTGGGGGTGGGGTGATCACACACAGCCTCCCCTACCTGCAGAGCAGAGATTTGCACAGACTGTGGTTTAAACCGCAGCAGCCCTGTGCCTGATGGTCCTGGCAGGGTGGTCCGTGGGCCGTATTTTGCCCAGTCCTGCTCTAGGAGACTGAAACTAATTTCACTTTCCTTGACCCTCAGGACCAGGTTTGGTTTTGTTTTGTTTTTTTTGCTTACTCTGTCCATCTACCCCACAAAGTAGGAAATTTTGATGTAGTTCTTCATAATATACTTCCTCTTCTTTCTGATGTGCTTTGATAAGTGCTGAAAGAGTTCACATTGTAGATATTTAAAACATCAGTTATTGGCTTGAGTTAGAACCCATTGAACCCAGCATAGCAGTTCAAATGTCAGAGCTATAGGTGCAGACTCTGCAAATTCAGGCTATGTCAAGACTGCAAGCTTCTTGCGCAAGAAGCTTTTTGCGGAAGAGATCTTCCTCAAAAACTTCTTGTACAAGAGAGCATCCACACTGCATGGATGCTCTCTTGAAAGAAAGCGCTGATAGCTATCCACAGAATGGCCACCAGGGCATATGTGTTTTTTCTCTTTCCTGTTTTTGCAACCCCCGTTTCCCCCCCCCCACCTTTTTGTGCTAGAACTCTTGTGCAAAAAGGAATTATTCCTCATAGAAAGAGGAATAACTATTGAGCAAAAACCCCTCGGTTCATTCAGTTTTTTTCCTCAAACGCGCTTGAGGTGTGGACGCTCTGAGTTTTTGCACAAAAACTCTGTAGTGTAGACATACTCAGGAAGGTATCTTTGCACTGGGTATGCTAGTATCACACTTTGAAGGATTTCTTTGCGATTGTAATATACTTCACTTATTTAAAAACATGAGCTGAGACTCTGGAGAGCAATTCAAAAGACCATCTCCATAGCTACTTTCTGTACCTTCTGCGGAAAGTGTGACACATGTTTGCATACACCTCTTTATTATGAATAATACTCTTGGTAAACTGAAGTAGTTTGTTCATAAAAGTGCCTGAACTCTTTTTTTTTTTGATACAGGAAAAAACAAATGGTCTGGGGTTTTTTGGTTTTTTTTTTTTTTTTTTTTTTTTCCCCTGTAACAGACTAACTCGGCTACTCCCTGAAGCTTCTTTTTTTTTTTTTTTTTTTTTTTTTGTGCCTGTTGAAATCTTGCCCAGGTTCCTACCTCTGCTTCAGAAATGACGCTACAGCCTAATCCAAATGAACAAAAAGGTGGTCTAGATAAATGGTCTTTCATATACTGCTTTAGAAATAGAGGAACCTTAAAGTGGTTTCAAGGTCTCTCTGGTTTCAGTGGGGCAGCTTTGGGTTTTGTTTTTTCCACTGGCTTTCAGCTTGGGCTAATCATTGATCTGGGGTTACCATATTTCAAGTTCCCAGCTGGAGGACATTGTTTGGGGTAGGAGGAGCTGAAAGGAGTATTTTGTGAGTTTGAGGGCTGCTTGTTTGTATTGGGAGGGAGATGCTAGAGGGGGGTTATTTGAAGGACACTGGAGATTGACTGCCAGTGCAGGAAGGCATTGGGCCAGCTTAACAGGAGAGCCCTAGCTGCTGTAGAGAGGATTCTGCATGCAGAGGTTCTCCCTTCCACTGTCTACCATCTTTTCCCCATCCACTGTCCTTCCTTTCCCCCCATTTCCCTATCACCTGTAATGCCTGTGAGTGGAGGAAGATACTGTTCAGTGTGAGTCAAGGCACCAGAATTTGTACCCATATAACAATTAATAAGTGCTAAAAAAATGAAAGGTGGTTTGAAAGCCTGTGAGTGTGGGACTAGAGCTTAAGAGACTTCACTTTCTCTTTGTAACTTTTAATAAAGGCATGTTTTGTGAGTGTTTAATTTAGCATCTGGTTTAATGGGGGGAGGAATCACTCTTGCTGTCTGTCAAAAGGAACATATGTGGAGAGGGTTAATTCCTCTGAACAAATAGTAATGGGTGGGGGAAATTACACATGAACTTTCACCTCCAAGGTAGTAATTTACATACTGAATAGACCAGCCAACACTCTGACCCTGCAACCCACATCAGACAGACCTCTGAACCTGTGCAGAGGCCTGTTGGCTACAGTGCAGCACCTAATGGGCAGGAATCTGCCTGTGTCCATGCTCTTTCAGGTTGGGTGTCCCAGGTGGCAAGGAAGGCAACTACGACTGTACTTTTTTAAAATTTATTTAGATATAAATAACCATAAAATGTTTGTTAGTCTTCTATGTGCCTTATCATGCTGTTAAACATAATTAAATCTCAGCATTATTAATCGGTTCAATAGGCACCTAAGCCAGTCATCCACCCCAAAACAAAACAAACCCTTTTCCATCTCTGCAAGCCTATAGGAAGCATACCCTTTTATAAAAGGATTAGACAAAGTACAGGGAAGAAAATATAGGGTGCAAAATGACCAGTGGATTGACAGGTATATTATACAGTAGCTGGGTCGCATGGATTCCTCTTATCCCAGAACAGTGTCAAATGCTCATAACCCCCAATTATAGAACTAAAAGCTATTCTCTAAACACAGCTAACCAATATTATAGCCTTCTGGTTTCATTCCTAATGCGGATGTCATTCATCACCAGGAATATTGCCTCCAGGGGATTATGAATGAATGGAAATGCTAAGGCAAATTCAATCAGGGCTCCTCTTGAACCTTTCTCTCCTGAATCCTATTTCTCGATTAATATTTCAATCAATTAGCTGGCAGTTTATTTTGTCCATTTTATGTCACAAACTCTGAGTATTTAGCTTGTTGCCCAGATGAAACACATCTGTCAGCAAAGCTTAACCAAATCACATTAATTCAAAGCTACTATGGGTATTCAGTAACTATTTAATGGCATCTCTCCACCACCTTTGCTGGGAGGTGAAAGGGGGGGCATTGGGAACTGTCAGTGGATGTTTGGGGTGGGGTCATAAGGCATTTACATGCTTTCACTGACACAGATCCTTTCCTTGATTGCCTGGTTTTATTCTCCCTTTAACTCCTCTGCCCCAAGTCAATGCATGGAGTGGACAAGGTGGAAGGAAACACTTTAGATTTGGATAAAGAAGTTTGAGGGGGACTGGAGGAGGAAATCAAAGTACTGTAGTAAGACTTTGAGAGAGCTGGTGTTCTAGTCTTGCACCCTGCAGTGTTTACACTTTTTTGCAAAGTGGGTTTAAACACAATTAACTCAGGAGGGGAACGTTTACACTCCTTTTGCATAATGACAGGTGCACACTTTGATCGCTTAGTAACTTTCTGGGGAAGGTTGGTCATTTGATTTCCAATCAGGACATTAGGTTTGATTTTATTTTTCCACAAGGAGCTTGGAAGGGCTGGTAAGAGAGTTCAGTGTGAGCAGGAGGCTGCAGTTCCCTGTTCCTGAGTCACCATGTTCCAGTACAAGTGTGAGATGCAATTGAACAGTCCTAATTCATGGGTCTGGGAGACCTTATACCAGTGGAGGATCTGATATTTTGAAGTTCTGTCCTGCCGTGCCTCTGGTCTCAGCCCCTCTGAGAATACTACAACATGCTTGATGTCCAGCCTGTTATGGTCTCCAGAAGTATGTTTGCTATAGTAACTTAAGTGCTGGGAGACTGTTAACAGCTAAATAGTGGTCTGTTATGATTGCAGTTCAGCGAAGGAGCCCCAACACTGTGGGACCTTTTCCTCAGGCTGTCTTCCCTGAGGTTAATTTTGCAGTGCTCTAGGCTGGACTGACTGAAGGCTAGTCTGCCTCTGGAGAAGTGAGAGCTGTCTCTACATCACAGTTTACCCCGCCATAAACTGTATTGCTCAGGAGTGTAAATAAATCACTCAGAGTGGCATAAGTTACACTGATGTGTGTGTGCTAAGGTGGACAATGCTATGTTAGTGGGACAGTGCCATGTCAGTGGGAAAGTTTCTCCTGCTGCCACAGTTCATGGAGGTGGTTTTGTTAGGCTGACAGGAGATAGAAAGAGGACTCCACATTTTACCTAAGCCTTTCAGGATTTCCTGTGGGTATTTCATTTTGATCACAGAACATAAGCATGGCCATCTATTGTTTTGGGGATGTGGTGGGGTGTTTTTTTTGTTGTTGTTTTTTTTTCCACCCGAAGACTGCACAAATGAGTTTCAGGGTGCATCTTTACCTGGCATGAAGCTTCAGGACCTTCAAGAGTGCCAACTAAATAGGGTTGTGATGTGCTCCAACCCAAAAATAGATTCATTAAAGCACTTAATCAAAACCAAAAAAACAATGAAGAAGTGATAGTTCAGGCTTCCTGGTGCCAGGTCCCTCATTCTCTAGCAAGTGGCTCATAGGAGTTTTAGATTTTAAAAAGTTTATCTATTGGACCTACTTTTCAATTCAATGAAAAATAAATATAAGCTGTAGTGTCTATGAATTATTGTTTACCAGAATGCTGATTCTCTCATTCTGTAATCAGCCCTTAAATACTGATTGGGGGGAGAGGAGGAAACATGCTTTTCCAAAACTTACATCCTATCTTTAACTTTCTTTATCTGTTGGTAGGTGAGACACTCTGGGCAGCAGGAGTGAATTGTTATAGTATGGGCATCATTCACATTAAGTTAGTTGTGTGACTTGGATATCTATTCTTGAGACAGGCGAATACAATGGACCTCAAAGACAGGTTGCCTATCTGAAGTCTCAGTCTTTTGGGACCCAAGTGCATATTCTGTTTGGAAATACGCACTGAAAATTTACTGTAGCCACAAAGTGCCAGGGAGACTATAATTTCATAATCATCCCATATCCTGTTTAAAGGAAGATACTTTAAAAGGTATTCGTTTGCCTTATTTTTCCCAGGTTGTTGTCTCCTTTCCTGCCCCAAAAGCTGTATAAATGATACACTGCTTTTGGGATGATTTCTTAATACTATGTTCCAAAGTGGTAATCTTACAGGCGTGCCAGCATACTCCACTGGATAGAAGAAAGAATACCCTCTGTCATGTAATGTGGTGCATTTAGTGATACACTTGATCAATAATTCAACCACATAGTAAATATTAACTAGATACAAATTTGATTTTTTTTTAACTAAGCTGTAAGAGACTTTAATGAGCTTTCATTGAGTAACTTTAAAATGCTGCCAGTATCCTCCATTTTAAGTGTGTGTAGTATGAGATCTTGTCTGAATGGGAAATAAGTGTCCTATAGTAAAATGCAAATCACAGTATGGTAGTTTTATGCATTTAAAACGCTGAAGACCATTATATGTTGTTGCCTATTAGTGGAGAATGTGTTATGGGCATAGTAAATGAAAGTTCAGAAAAACAGATATACATATTGCCTCTGACTAGGGATGCTGACTAGTCTATTCTCCCCCCCCCTTTGCTGCCTCTATCAGAGGCAGCAAAGCGGGGGGGAAGAGGGGTACTCCAAAGCAGCAATGCTGCACAGCTCATCCCAGGATCAGCTGGGGAGTCCCCAGCTGACCCTGGCTCTGCATGGCATTTCAAATCGGCAGTGCAGCATGGAGCCCCCCTGCTAACCCCAGGCTCCTTGCTGCGCTGCCGCTTTGAAATGCACAAGATCCCCCCTCTGGGGATACTTGTACATTTCAAAGGTGGCATCCACTTGCAGTCTGGAGTTAACAGGACTTCCTGCTGGCCCTGGGTGGAATGCGGAACTCTGTGTGCATCTTTTGAAATGTACAAGAGATCCAGCGGGGACTCTTGCATATTTCAAAGGAGGAATAGGGCAGTGCCTGTCCATCGACTACTTGACTAGTCAATTAACCATTATATAACATTCTTACCTCTGACAGGCTATTTTAAGTAGCCCTCATCAGCACAAATGCAACATCCTACAGAGTTTTGCAAATATAGGACTCAGTGATTAGAAGAGAACTCCCAAATCTTAGGTGATAAGTTAAAATGGGACCTGATTCCAAACCCTCTGCAAAACCAACATAAAAACAAAGAAAAACCCCAAAGTCTTAGCTAGGAGAAATACAAATGGATATCTCCAATACCATCAAACCTACCTTTCTCTTTCATAAGTGAGAGCAAGAAGCTGTTCACAATATGATACTCAGCACCTCACAGGCACACGTGATTCAAGAGACATCCTTTTCATTGTTCTTGCTGTGCCAGATACTACAAAGAGGGAGATTCTTGCTCCATTGCCACATATTTTCCAAGTTAAGTGCAGCAGAGAGAATGCCACAAGAAGAATATTGACACACACACAAAAATTACCTGTTTTTTTTTTTTTTTTTTTTTAAACCTGCCACAGTGTTTTGAGTTTTATTGTATCAGAATTCAGTTCATCTCTAGTAAAGGTGTCATTTATGACAAACCATATTTTCAGGAGATCAAAACTCATTTGTTGCCAACCTCAGCAATTGTTTTGATAATCTTCTCACTGTTGTTTACACACAGGCATGAAGATCTCAACTAACCTAAAAAGGCAAGGAATCAATCATGTTTGGATGATGCCATCATAGTAGAAGTTTTGCTTTGGCACCTATCTGACTTTTGTGTACGAGGCATATTGTGAAGGCCAAGACTATATCTAGTTCTTTTTTTGAACCCTACTAAATTCATGGAGGAAAAGTCCACCAATGGCTGTTAGCCAGCATGGGCAGGTATGGTGTCTAGCTTCTGTTTGCCTCCAGAAGCTGGGAATGGGGGATAGGGAATGGAGCAGCTGTTCTGTTCATTCCCCCTGGTGCATCAGGCATTGGCAGCTGTGAGAGAACAGCATACTGGTGTAGATGGACCTTTGGACCCACTATGGTTATTCTTATGTTCTTTAGTTTCAATGACTATTGCTTTCATTTTTAGAAGTGACACAATCTGGCTTCTTGAGATGATCTGAGTTTTTGTGCGGTGTGGTGTGGGGGGTGTGTGTGTGTCTCTGTGGGTTTTTTTTGTTTGTTTTTGGGTTTTTTTGACATTTATATTTCCTTCACTAGCCTTTGCATTTCTGTTCCCTGTGGTGGTATGTTTTTTTGTTTTGTCTGCTGTGTCCCTGAGGATATAGTCTAGTAGGGGGCCAAAACATTTTTCTTCTATCCGTTAGCTAATCTTTTGATGCTATATCTGCTTCTGATTGTGTTGACCACGTACTATGTCATCTAGCCAAGCATATTAGTCAAGGTTGTGTTTGCTGTTATTTTTAGAGACTTTAAATCTGCATCAAAGTAGTTGGTCACAGATATTAATGGAAAACTTGGGTAAATGTAGGGCCTTTTTAAGCATTCTAGGATCTTTTTGTAAAGATTTTGCTACAAGAAGGAAGAAATGAGGGAGAAAGATTTCAAGAATTTTACTTTGTGACCTTTCTATCTGTATAGATTAGACCTCAAAATCTCTTTTTGTAGAGACTACATGTGGTGGGTTTTGGAGATGCATAAACTGACTCAGCAGTAACTTTCTCAGAACTTGCATTATGTGAGAACTTAGTGCAACAAAGGATTCTTCTTTTCCAGTTCCACTGCTCAATGATTTGGAAGGGTTGTGTTTTTTCTTTTTCCAAATACGGACAGTGGCTTCCCACTTGCATTTTTTATGACTAGCCACATGAAGTCTAGTAATTGTTCTTGTTTTAAATATCTTTCCCTTTCTTTCCTCAGATAATGTGATTATAATGAAGACAAATGTAAAATGGAAGACTGCCAAATTCGAACTCACATGGTTTGTCAATGCAACAAAAAGTCTGGTAGGTTCACCTTCTCTTGTGAGAGTCTAGCACTCATCTGCTTTATCCATCATACTTGTTTGTCCTTTCAGTCCTGCCCGTTGATCTGCACAATCCATTTCCTGATTGCTTACTGGTCTTCAGCCAACGTGGATCTCCTGTGTCTCCTGCGTGCTTTTCAGTCCTGAAATGGTGCCTCAAAGGGACAAACACATTGCTTGTATAACTCCCTGGCATTAAACTAGCAGATAATTTGGCCCAAAATTGTGCAGGGAACTTAATGCGGTTATCAAGGCTGGTAGCTTTTGGCAAAAGTAGTCTAGCTACATTCTGAGCATGCTCTCAGCCAGGGCTTATCTAGACTATGCGGAACAGTCATAAGAGGATCTTCTTCTGATCGCACTTTCGGAAGCAGAGCTTTCAAAAGTGAAAGTGGCTTTTTCGACGAACCCTCCTTTGTCAAAAAGCCGTGTAAACCTCAAAAAATAAGGTCACCAAAAAAGCTGCGTATTTAAAAAAAAAAAAAAAAAAACACCCATGGAATTTGAGTATTCTCTTTCGACTGTTCTGCGTAGACAATGCAGGATGCACTGTTAGATAACCCAGCTTCATTTTCTTTGGATCTGTTTTGAGAAGGTCTTCTGCATAGTATAAATCTCAAGACTTAGTGTGATATTTTGTTGAAGCATGAAGAGTTTGTATTAGCAACTTAACTTATTTTATTACGTAAAACTACAAAACCCAGCTGCAACCCAGATCCTCTTAGGCGCTCCTTTCATTTTGTTCCTTTTGCTCCTGCTGCTTTTAAAATTCCAGGCCACAAAAGTTGATATCTGGGGTTATGTTGTGTCACGTCCATCATCTAAGAGTGACAGTCACAAAAAAAGAGCTTGGTAAATAGACACAAGCAGCTGGTGAAACTTCCAGTTTTCAGTGGATTCAAGAAAGGTAAAATATTAGGTGGCATTTCCTGCAGAATGGAGGAAAAAGAAAAGCAGTTTTCATGGAGGAAAATATATCCATGGGGGAACTCCACATTCTTCCTCTCTAACGAATATTGTACAATGTGTCAAATGGCTACTACTGTTTATTAAAGGGTGTGATGGAGGTTGCAGAGATCAAAGGTCTTTCCATCTTTCTATGGGTGGATTATGAACTCTAAGCACTATGTTTTGCTATGGAAGTTCTGATTATCATTGAATATGTAATCAATGTAGTGCTGAATATTTTACACAAGTGCTTCATGGTTATAAATTTAAAATTTCTGCAAATAACTGAGTTTCCAAGCGATTCACGTTTCGTGAGTATTTGTAGTAATAAAACTTGCTATGTTCATAGAAAATAAACCTATATAGGTTAAAGGGAACACTCTGTTTTTGAGAACATTAAGCAGATTGGGGGATCCTAAGTAAATATTAAAGTAAATATGTATGAGCACTTTAAAGACTTCCTTGCCTATCTCTAATTATACCAACTACATTATTTGTTTTTAATGAACCTTTTTTTGGGAATATAGTGACTGTCAAGATTTAGAGGGGTAGCCGAGTTAGTCTGTAACAGGAAAAAACTTAACTTCAACAAATAGTTTAGTAGTACTTTATAGACTAACAAAACATGTAGATGGTATCATGAGCTTTCGTGGGCACAGCCCACTACTTCAGGTGACCGGAGTGTTGGAAATCCAGAAGCAAGAATAAATAAGGGGGGGGGGGAGAAGAGGGGGGAGGAGGCAGTGGGTAGATAAGTCAAGATTTAGTTATTTTAGTTGCTTTCTGTGAACTAAACCACCATAAATTAGAAGTTAAAACCTGTACTTAAGCTTTCACTGCACAATGTTTATGGTGCTTCTCATAAGCAAAATGTAACTAAACCGATTGAAACAGGACTTGTAAAGATACTCACTCCTCTTGCCACTGCTTTTCTTCTTGGCTGTTGGATTTTTGGGTCAAAAGCTCTGTAATTAAAGTGACTCCTCAATCCTGCACAAGCTGGTGCTTTCTGTTTAACAGCATTTCTTCACCTAAATAATTCCAGGCACCTCAGTTGGTGAGTGACATTCTCAGTTGTGTATTAAACGTATGCTCAGTGAGCCACCATATCCAAAATAGAGTGATTTGGCTGTTGATGTATTGAATGCCAGGGTAAGTAGATAAGCATCATTTCATGGATGTGCATTCAATCTGACAAAGTAAGTGCTAAATAACACTAAAATAGTCTTGACAAGAAGTTGGTGTGTCATTAATTGTTGCTGGATTCTTGACTCAAACTCTGTATTGCAACCTTGTAGGTGGAGGCTGAATCAGGAAAAAGGGAGGTGAATGGTAACATAGGTAATTGTTTACAGTCTTTAAAATTAAAATCTAAACTGTGCTTTGGTTTGAAATACGTATAAAAATTGGTGTCTGCCTTTTGACAAGTTGGCTGCTCTTCATGTAACGTAAGCATATGTTATCTGTTCTTGCTGAAGCAGTTCTGTGATTTAATGCCTCTTCAATAGCATGATAAGCCTACGCTCACTGTAGCCAAATACTTTGTACATTAATTTAATTGTCCTTGTGATACAGTAGGATTCTCAAGAGCTGTTATGCATGGTGGTCAGGGGAAGGGCTTAGCACAAAATTTGAACTTTTTTGAACAATACATGGGATTTAGTGTTGCCAACTTTCATGATTTTATCACAGCTCTACAGTGCTTAATGAAATAAGTTTCTACCCCTCATGACTGTCAAAAGTCTGAAGTTAATTTTAGGGGATTAAAACTAGGGTTGGTCAAAAAACTCCAACAAAAGTTCCCCAGTGGAAAATTGGGTGTTTGACTGATTTCAGGAGGAAAAAGATGCCTCTTCTTTTTGTGTGTGGTGTGTGTGCAGGGCGAGGGGGAGTAGACTTTTAATCAAAAACAAAAATGTTTAGAAAACTTGGTTTTCAGATTATTTTTTCTTTGACTGTCAGATTTTCTGTAGAAGCCCATCCCTCTCCTGTTTAAATACTAGAAGGCAAATAAACAGAATCCCCAATTCATACTTTAAAAAAAAATCGCTTCTAGGGGACTTCATTCATGGTTCTTGGTAACACTTAGTTGGAGAAACTTTATTCTGATTATGCCCAAAAACGTTTGGCCATTGAAACACCTGAACTCACCAGCTTTCTCTCTAGCTTCAAGGTATGCTATAGCACAAGGTTGGGCAAGATGTGGCCTGGGGGCAGTCTCTGGCCTACCTAATGCTTTGATCCAGCTGGTGGACTGCATCTAGCCGCTTTCTATTAATATCCTGCTGTCGCTGCCACCAAATTTCCAGGAGATGGCTCAGGCAGCAGATCCTGTTTTTAAATGGCTCCTGGCTTCCTGTCATGGCACTACCCCAGAAGGGGCTGGAGCCTCAAGCCCTTTGCTGTGTATTTATTTCAAGGCCCCCAGCCCCAGACAACTCTGTTGGGGAGGCTAGTCCTCAGTCCCACTTCTTCTGCCCCAGGCCCACCCCTTCCATATGTGCGCCAGCCTGTGACCATTTCCAAAATTCATTAAGTTCCCTCCTCCTCCTCCCGAGAAAATTATTGCCCATCCCTGCTATAGCAGGAGTTCTCAACCTTTCTACACCACTGTACCCCTTTACACCTTGCTTACAAAATCAGACCTAAAAATACAAGAGTGCCACAGCATAGTATAATTGAAAAATTGCTTGTTTTCTCATTTTTACCACACAATACAATTGTAATATAAATATGCACTTATTTCAGGGTATATTATGTAGAGCAGTATAAAAAAGCCATTGTATGAAACTTTAGTTTGTACTGACTTTGCTTGTGCTTTTATGTAGCCTGGTGTAAAACTAGGCAGATATCTAAATGAATTGATTTACTCCCTGGAAGAGCTCTACATACTCCTAGGAGTACATGTAACCTTGGTTGAGAACTGCTGTACTATAGGATGGTATGGTAAACTAAAGAAAGAATAACTGCTGGTGCAACATCCTGTCAGTATCAGTAAAAAGAGATTCCACGGGACAAGGTCTATTATTGCTTTAATTGGTATGATATAGAAATCTGTCTGTTTGCCTATAGATTCTCCCCAATCCAGTATCTTTCCTCCCAGGGTGTATGGTGTCTAACTTGCATTGTAAGCAATTTGTGGCGTGGGCCAGTATCTTATGTGTCTCTTAAGCACTGTTCACACTTGTGGGGCTCTATGTAAACTATAATAAGTAAGCCTGAATGTGACACTTGCTTACTGCTTAGAGACCCGCATATTCAGGAGCAGAAAAGAAATAAGGTGCAATAAAACTTGCTAAATAAAGTCCACTCTTATGAAATCAGCCTGAATATGGAAAGGAAAGTTGTGAAATCAGAAAACTGCAGTTGTATTAAAATGTGATATTATGTCTGGGGGTGAGGAGAGACAGTTTTCAGGTAACCATAGGGCAGGAGGAGTTGTGGCTTATGATATGGCAGTACTGCCATATCATAAGGAAAGCAACAACTCCAGACTTGTCAGTGAAGGCTGTCATCAATAACACAACTGCTGGCTGAACCTCTGTGGTCCAGGACTCTGTTCCAGCAGACAATGGATTTTATGGGACTAGAGCCCCACTGGCAGAGGTTGCTGGTGATGGGGCAGGGAAGCCAGCAGTGGGGATGAAGCTCATGGGAGCAGGGCAGTAGGTCTGAAGCCCATAGCCAGCAGGGCAGTAGGTCTACCATGAGGCTAGGGAGGGCCACCAGGAGTTCTAGAGGGGCAGCAGCATGGCTGTTAGGAGCTCTGGCAGGGTTGCCACACTTTGTGGGGCTAGGAGGCTGGGAAAAGGAGCCTCCCCTCCCAGACTTCCTCTGGTTTGGAAAACTCCCTTGTTGGGACTGGTCAGGTCCCGAGGGTGCCAGACCAGAGAGGTCCAACCTGCAGTGGAGAAGAGCATCGTTAAACAAAACTTTATATTGTCTGTAGGCTAGGAACTCTGAGTTCAATGTATTAGTTTTGACCCATAAGCATCTCGCTGGTTTGTCCTGTTACCTCTCAAGTGTGATACATCTGCAGGTAAAAGAAGAGTCCGGAATCTGAAATGTTCACTCTCCCTCTGTTCACCACAGCCCAGATTTGTCAACTATCAGGACCTGCTGTAAGGTTCCTCTGTTTCTCACTCTTCTGAGCCAAGGTGCTTTGAGAGATTGGGATGATCAAGGGATGGTAGTTATGATATCTCTCCCCCCTCCCCCCCAGGTGATTTGTGGTGGAGGTGTTTTTGGTCAGTATCAATTTCATAAGGTAAATTGCTTGTATTGGGTTTTTTAAGGAATTCTTGGACCCTGATCCTGCAAACACTTCCTTATGTGCTTAATATTGTGTGTGTAAATCCTCCCCCCCCCCCCCCCCAAAGCCAGTGAAACTGCACAAATGCAAAATGTTGAATGTGCACATAAGTTTGTGTGGAATCCAGGATGTGGTTTGTAGGTTCAAAATACTTGTACACGCACCCCTAGACATTGTGGTAGGTGCTAGAGAAAGGAACATGAATGATTTTTGCCTGTAGTGACTAGGACTAGCTTCTAGGGGTTTTTTGTTTGTTTGTTTCCAAACTCTCAGCTCCATAGGCAGTTAAATATACTAATGAGTTTGCAGTACCTTGAAATCATTTTCTGGCATGGACGCTTGCACAACCTGTTCAAAAGAATCCCACCAATGTTATGTGGACTACACTGATCACACAATTCACATCAAAAGAAAGATGAACTATGGGAATTCATTTCAGCATGGCAGTAAACAAATCACCATATGCCTCTCATTCTAGTATAACTTCATTGACTGCAGCCTTGACTCTTTAAGGCTGAGAGTAACAGTAGGCTTCGAAGAAGGAATTGTATGCCTTTAGATGCATGTGTACTGCACCAAGTTGACACCCCTATCTTGTTGTCCCCCTCCCCACTAATTTCTCTGCTAAATGATAGAGAAACTGGTTGAAATATTTAGTTGCCAATGCAAAGGTTTTATTATTGAGGTCAAAACTATTTACTTACTTTTGAAGAACTTACATTGGGAAGAATGCCAAACTACCAATACTTTCGTCTTGATATTCAGTTATTAAATGAGTCTCCTCCCTGGCTGGTGTATCCCATAGAAAGGATACTCCAATGATCTGATAAAGATTATGGCCTAGATCCACAAGTATTTTTGACTCAACTTCCATTGAAATTGGATAGTTTTATGGATCTGGAACAATATGTGACTGGTTAATAGGTTCAGGATGAAAGGGAGAAATGTGGGCCTAATGCTGTGTGTCAGATATTGCAGCCATTCCTTGTGGGTGTGTATGTGGTGTGGGGGGGGGGGAGGGTGTTGGGTTTTTTTTGTTGCTTTTCCTGGGAAAGCACTACACACACTCACTCACTCTCTTCTACTGTTATAAAGCAGCTATATTCAATGAGACCTCAACAATGCTGGAATTGACCTGGGCTTGATTCTGCACTAATCCTGATCCAGTATTTCTGAACCATTATACCAGCGGAACAGAACAAAGAATCAGGCATGCAGTATACAAGGATTGATATTCCACCATATGAAGGTGGTCCCTCTAATTCTGTTTTGTGGTGAATATTGTTGTTCCTCAGCACCTCTAATATTCTGGGTGATGTGCCTA